>LJIJ01000927.1:0-65686 GCA_001718145.1 Orchesella cincta
TATACGGTGAAAATACATTAGATGTGGCCGATGATTTCTCAACCGTACGTAACTACAATGTGCTGGTGAGTTGGTTGGCATACGGCTCTCACCGTTTCTCCACTCACGCTGCTATGCATGTGATGTGAAAGGAACAAGAAAGTTTTCATGACGCTCGAAAGGATTACAACAACGCGTTCTTATACAACCCTATCTACATAATACATGCACACCTACAGAAGGTGAAAGTCAAGTCCTGCTTTAGTACGATGAAGTGTCTTACTGATATAACTTATACGTATTAAGGCAACTTACCTGCGCTGAGTTGATTTGTTAGAGCCATAACCGGAATCTGAAGCGATTTTCGGGTTGACTGAGCTCCCAACCCGTTGTTGCTGCTGATCTCCAGAGTCATTCATTGTGTATAAATTGGTAGTACTATGGAACAAGATTATAAACTTGATTAAACATTTAGTATTTTTAAACTAGAAATTCTCAAAGTCGTCATTATCATTTGCATGCATCTACGAGTAATTTATGCAGAAGACAAAAGTATACATTTGAATTTTAATACAGGTTGCCCCACAAATATCGCACATTTAAGAATTATACCTGCTAGCGGTCATTCATTATTAATATGCTTCTCGAAAATTCAAAAGTAACATTTACAATTTAATCCTACCAGCGCCTAAAATAATGATTTTAATTAATTAACTAACTAACTTGACTCAAGTTGACATTGTCCAACTGACTGAAGAATAGATTTACTTACGCCATATATACGTGGCAAGGTCATAAAAATATTTTCGAAAATAATTTTGTTTCCCTTACTGAGTGAATTTACTAATGTGAGTATGCATTTCCAGCTAAAACTCAATCAGAGCATACACACCAATTACCACGCTCAGACCAAAATAGGAGACACATAAATTTACACAACTCCCCTCTATCCTGTTTGCTTCAAGGTTTCCTTACGTGTGATATTTTTCTTTTTATTCAGGATCAGTTTCACTCAACTAAACGAACCTCACAATACTGCCACTCATCATCAGATCGATTTTTGATGTGTCAAGAGGCAAGCAGATTCACTATAAATGCTGTTGTGCATATACATTTATGTATGCGATTTGCACGGACTGATGGAATCTCTTTTTATTTCCAACCCTATCCTGTTCCTAGAACATACTTATATGTGAAAATCAACATTTCAAATAACTCGCAACAAGCAGAGTGTGAGTAGACTTTTAATGGGTAGTTTAAAGTGTGGTGCAAATGTTTGATATACTATCTTCCACCCAAGCTTCTAAAACATTCCGTTCGATGCTTTGATAGATATGTTAACTTCTAAGAACAATGCGCAATAAAATATGATAATCATTTTCAAACGAACATTTGCAGTACCTATAATTACAGGGAAGTCAGTTGTAGCAAACCTCGATTTAAATAATTCATATGTCAAAGCTATGGAAAAACAACGGACGAAAGTACGGATATTGATCTATTTGATCCTAATGATTAATGATAATGGGATTCCATTATCGTTCATTTTGACTAATTTAGTTGCAAAGGTTGACCTCTCAGTAGGGGTTTTACTTAGCTTAAGTAAGAAACTATCCCATCGTTCTTAATTTGAACTATGTATATATACGAAACACATGAAACACTATTTTTGTCCCAAATGCTTACTATTTATAACGATAAATGTTTCCGACCGGAATTATTAGTAAACCACGCCGGGACAGGACTATCCTTGAAGTGACAGTCAAACTGACTGAACGAATTGTAATTTTCCAATGTTGGTCCCAAATATACTGAAGTATAAATAATGAAATATGATATCTTTTCTCTTGGTACATGAACGATATTTATAATGATTATACGAGCAGAAACCTACCCCGAATAGACGTATTATGGTTCACGTTCATGTAAGCATAATGGAAACTCGCATCGAATGTCTAAATTCTATTAATGAACTGTTCCACGGAATTCAAGAGTATTAGATCATCCTTTTTTAGAGTAAACGAACACGAATGTATTCCATCATGCATATTATATTTCAATTACATCTTAGTATGTCAAAATGCATCATTATTTATGGAATCCATATGCAATTAAAATATTAAGATATATTCTTAAACATAATATGAGTTTGTTCGTCTAAACATACCGGGCCAAGTTTGTACAAAATTCTGAAATGATACTCAAGTCACTTTATTTAATCTACATTCTGTCCCAATTATATTTATATATGCCTGTATTTATAAATATGGACCTGCAATTTCACAATCTGCTGGTTATATGACCCTTGTCAGCATCACAGAATAAAAGCCTAAGGCCAAATTCAGGAAATGCAAAGATTTTTTAGGTAACTAAATGAATTACATTACTAGGAATTCTTCCTAGTTAGCTAGTTAGATTTAACAATGATTTTTTAAATCATGTAATGGTCATAAGCGAGGGTTTAAATTACATAAGTAGCCAAAAATCAAGCTGTAAAGCCATAAAAGTATACATACAACATATATTACGAAATATCTTTGGGCGCACTTACCTTTTTTCTTAGTCCAGATTTGTGTGACATGAAAAATGAGTATTTGTAAGATATCACTTTCCAAATTCCTTTCCACAGTAAGAAATTGTATTCAATTGCTCGTAACAGTTTTCACTGAAATATGAAAAAATTGATACTTGTCACAACTAATTCACACATAGGATTTAAACACTCGTTAAACAGTATAGAAGTATTTGTTGATTTTTTCTGCAAAATTTCAGCTTGCATTAGCCTGAACTTTCAATAGACTACAGAGACTGATAGCTATGATCCAGCCAAATCTATGTTTCTCTGCAATCTGATTGCGACAACAAAGTCTTTTGCCACAGAGAGCTTTCTAGGCAAAAGTTGCACACTTCACACTACCAAGCAGCGATTGCGTTTAGAAACTCCGTCGTAGTTTTTCAACTTGCATTGTACATACATGTATAGGTATATGGTATCTAGCTAATTGTAGGTTTTGGTTTGGTTTTGATATTTTGATATTTAAGCTATATGTGCAAAAATTTATGATATTATGTTATGTATCTTTGTTTCTTCATACTTCTCACCTATCTCACCTACAAAAAATGACGAGTAGCTTACAAGATTTGTGGTTGTTTTACTTTATTATATTAAGGATAAATAAGGAGACGTACTCATGCAAAAAAAAGCACAACCGTCACTTTCGTTGGCAATACTCTCATTGACTTGCAGGCTTCGATCCACTCTCTCTCTACTTGAACCGAAGCTCACAATGCTGATGTGCTATTTTGCTCACCGATTGTAATAACATGGTTAGATACTTTCTTCAATTTTTTTCATTGCAAAAACTGCTACACCTACAAAAACCTAAATCACAAGAAACTATGCAAGTTCTTAAATTCCAAAACTTAATTAATTACTCTCAAAAGAGCAAATGCCACACAGGGCACAATGATCGTCTATATATCTAATATAATGTTGAATTCTCATTCTGAGCTTTACCTGTTAGATAAAACTACGTGCACTCCTGGATAAAAACAGACAAACATAAACATACCTAGCCGTATTACAATTCATTACCTCTTCACTGTGCCATCAAACAAGTAATGTCTGACAAGATTAAGTCTGTTTGATATGTCGATGAATGGAAATATACATGCATACATGCATCATTCATGCAAAGCTATTTATTGTATCCTTACCTTTATGCCGGATTTTTGATTTGGTTCAGTCGTCTACTTCCTCATCCAAATCACATTAGTAGTAGCTATTTAGCTATCTGTTTATAATTTTTATAATAATATATGAATGAAATGTTGTTTAACTGCTTTAAAAGTTTGGCAGTGGTATATAAACTCTTATATAATTTTGACTAATGTAGAGTATAACTCGAGGTTGGATTTGGATATGATATATTGAACAACTCCAGTCGGTACAGTGAAGTTCTCAAGTCATTACGAGTGTGGAAAAAAGCTGTAACGCAACTTTCACGCTCCAGACAACGTGACTAGGCGGATATCAAAACAAAATACGATAGAAAAGGGCTGAATCATGAAACTCTGTTGCCTCCTCAGATTGGTACTGGAAATGCTTTAGACATTTCTTCGTACAGCATCGCATGAATATACCTTTCTCCTTCCCATCCATCTACCCACATCACTTACGAAAAGGATATGAATGATACATATAAAATTCAAGGTATTTAGCTGGTGGTAAAGCTTTGGCTCAACACATGTATTGCCTCATGTACGAGCCAAAAATTGTGTTGTTAATATAGGCTTTACTATCAAGAAATTTTTATAGAGCTACAGATAGCTCACGTGGACTGTGGCCTGCCAGCTCGAGTAGGCAAACGCTGCACATTAACTTGCACGTACGGAATACTAGACATGCCATGAATGCCATCACATTATATTATTTGAGTCGTGTTGTAACCTTCTTTCACTTATATATAGAGAGAAATGTTGCTCATGTATGTGCTTCAGACGACTACGTAATATGTGTTCTTATTATAATCAGAACAAACCCTTTCATGCGAAAATCTTTATATGCAAAACCATACATATTTTAGTTTGTCATCATGAACAAATTTTTTTAAAAGTTCGTTTGAATTCATCTGATTAATGCAACTGTCTGCAAGTTTTGAATGAATAGTACTGCGTATATGTAAATGTTGGTTTTCCTGACTTTCTCCGACTTTAATATGCATTTATTACAACGGAAGCGGAACACTTATAAAACTCCAAGTATAGTCAAGGTCGGATGACAAAATGAAATGAATGATCTGTACATATGGCGTGTGCTGCTATACTTCCCTAGATGATTGAACAAACCTTATTTGTGAGGTAGACATGAAGAAATTTTCCTGAAAATGCCCACAAGCATAAGCGTAAAACACATTGTGCAGAACGTGAGACATCATTGTTGATAATGACTCCGAGATTATGCGCCATATGATAAACAATATCTGAAACGATGAGTAGATTTTCGTGTTCGAATCTAGGAATTGATTGCAGGGCTAATAAGAAGAGAAAGCATTGTGTACAATAAAGAGTATTCCAAAACCACCAAAAGTCCAAACTTACCATCTGAATTTATTTGGTTAGCCACTAACCTTAAGATGACAATAATTATAATAATCAAGTTATTTTTTGTTCTAACACAGGTTTCTATTATTTCATATTGAACGGTACTCGGTACTTCTCCTCACCACCAGTGTTGATAATAATAATGACAATATAACATTATAATAATAATTAAAACAACTGATATTTTTTTTACATATACTCGTTTTCTAATTGCAGTCTATGCCATATATAAGTAATAATAGTTACAGATAGTTATCATATTACCTATGATAACGGCTAATATAATAAGGTACTTCTATTAACAATAAGGATAACTATAGTCAAACTTACTAAAGCAAGCATGGATTTCATTCTTGGTTTTTTGTTTGCTTTCCTTCCTCGTCTACATACTCCAAATTACGGGTTACAGACATGGTTTTAATCGTTTTCAATATATGTAGCAATATTCTTTTTAAAATCTGACCTGACCCTAACACGTACATAATAATATATTATATTTTACCAATCCACTCCTTACAATTTTGGTATATGAGTTAATTCATTGCTTTTTACGGTTACGTTGTATGTAGTAATATAATAGTTAATTAAGTATATTTTCTTTCCTAAACAAACGTAGTACATATGTATGACAGTGAGAGTATCCGTAGTTTTTACTGTAGTTTTTTTTACTGTAAGACTTAGTCAGTTTCATTAGGCATGACACTACATGTTCACTTGTAATAGTCGCAGCAGCAGCATGTACCTCTGTATTTCTTCTTTTTATAATAGTAAGACAATTACATAGATTTATTAGAGTTTATAGTAGTAATAATTATAATTGTTAAAAAAGCATTGACGACGACTGACAACCAATAATGCGAGCGAGGACTGAGAGTCGTCATTTTTACCTGAAGATCCCTTCTCGTCCCTGAATAATCATTGTAACAATAATTTATATATGTTCATATAGTAGTCATACATAGTCCATGAAAGTCACCTCATCCCACACAAACTTCAATTAGCGTAGACTTACTAAAACGGTGTATTTCAAGTTATTTTGTTCATATTTTTTTTTGAAAAGTCTTACACAGTCAAACTTCCTTCACACCTCTATGCAGCTCTACATAGCTAAAATCAAGGAGAAGGATACTCTTTTTTTTAGAATTTATTCTTAATTTGTATCATTAAATAGAGCAGAGCATTCAATCATGGAAGAAACTATATGATGATGTGATTGTGATAGTCAGGGTTGGATTTAGTTGGCATATACATTTTCCACCATTTGTCAAGGTAAAACAAACCGCAAAGGTATAAAATACTTTCGTCAATTTTTATGCTTGAAACCTGGATTCAATGTCCGAAACTGAAACGGACGCTGTCCTAAGAGATAGTTTTAACAGTATATAACCACATTAAACTATTAGAATCCTCTTTGAAAAACGACATTGTAGTATTTCATGCAAAAGTATTATGTGCAACCCGTTATGTATCTGATTATTAAACAGCGTAACTCAATGACAAACACTAGCGTTTAGAGCATCTTACATATTTTCCAAAACAGATCTGCATAGAGATATGACACATTTATATCCACTTATACGAAGTATTATGTACCTCTCATACATTTTTTTAAAGTACAAAGAAACAGTAAAGTCACAAAATCAAAAACACATCCGTCTGCCTGCGTCCCATCACGAAACATTCACGGTACATATGCTTTAATACTATGGCACCATTGCTGTCTGCCCTTTTGTAATTCTGCTTTAACCAATATCACCTAATCTACTTGGAATCCTTTATTCTTTGAAGTCCATCCAAGGACTTCATATTAATCAACGTTTACAAAATCTAAGGGGAAAGCGAAACCAAGTTTAGTTTTCACCTTCATCTTAGCATGTTTTTTTTCTTCATTTGTTTGCAGATTGATGAATACAAAGCGCTGTGCTTAAAAACATAGTGAACTTCTTCTTGATGACTTTAACTCACCCGACTTCAACGTATGTAAACGTAACAGAGGCACATTTCAGAGGTTCACATGCCGTAACATGTATATCAGCGCCATTACAATATAAAGTTTTTTGTCATCTGCCGTCAGGCTACTTTAATTCACACGATTTTCTCCTACACTATCAACCTCACATAGCAATTAATTGTCATTGCTGACGATCAACATTTAGATGATGGAATACAAGCAGGGCAATAATAAGATCAAAATATTTAAAATTTCGAAGCGTATCACGGACGCGAAATTGACGTCAGATGTATGAAGTTTTAGATTATTAAGTGTGTAAAATGGTATGAGAGTAACAACAAACTTAAGTCATATCCCAAGGTTGCTTAATTTGATAAAACGGTTTTGTCATATGGTCACAATGTATATAAAGATAAAATGGGGTCTCCACAATTTTGATCAAACTTAAGAAAAAAAAACATGTATTCAAAGAAAATACGACTGAAATTCATTTGTCTGAGAATCCCTGTTTTATCTCAGATGCATCCTTACGTAGAGTTTTTAGAACAATACACCGATGCTTGCTTGAATTCGGCAGGTTTACGATGATGTGGACGAGAGGGCTCCTGTTGAGGACACTACACTATTTTCCGCATTCGTATTTGAATTACTCGTACTCCCTACGTTATTTGCATTTTTATAACTTATTTCTAATTCCCCGAGACGCCTCCATAATTCGTCCCTCTCCTTTTCCCTCTTCTTCTCCCTACAGAACCATAAAACCGGTCAAGTTAATTATCATAAGTTAGTTTGGCATTCAAAATAATTATTGTGGAATAGTTCTGCTTACTTCTGTCGCTCCGCTTTGTATGAAGTGGTGAGACTGTTAAAGAGGTCAGGATTCATTTCCATAAAAGTCTTCAGCACATTATACACTAACGAGACTATGGTTTGGTTCCAGTGCTCTTTTGATATTCGATATAGAGCAGGGAACATAATTGGCATGATAACATTATTATTTTCTTCTATCAGTGACATAATATACTCGTTATTCCAAAAATACAAAGCTCTCTCCGCCACCTAGAAAGTGTACGAAAGATACTTATCGGTTAGTGTCCTTCTTAGCTACTACGGTATTGGCATTTAATATTTCAAATGATTTCTTTTTTTACCTGGAAATGTGGGCTTGATACACAACGAGCTATTTGTCTGAAAAGATGTTCCTGAATTTTTACAAATTGCGTTGGTTCAATAACATCTAAGATTTCCTCAATCTCGCCCAAAAACATAACCTAAACAGAAAAAAGACATATTATATTAGATAACTGTATCGTTACTATTAAAATATAAACAAGAGGAGAATGATATACCTCTTTCTGAGAACAAGTTTTTGGCCAAAACTTCAGTAGACCTAAAACGACTGGTTCTGTAAGGGTTGCATCCTTTTCTAGAAACTGGACCACGCAGTAGGCCAGCTGTGCGTGGTACAGTGCCAGACATCGGACCTGTAGCAAAAATACAAATTATTAGTAATATCCAAAATAGTGCCTCTGGGTTTAAATTTGCAAAATAAATTGAAATTAAACGCAGAAAAACGATGGTTTCCTGGTGCAATTTTATTACTTTAAATACCTTGTGGAGTGGTATAAGGACTTTCACCAGGAACTGCTTGTGTTCAAGCTTCAGCGGTAGGGCAAAGCCGTTAATGATACTGCCTAGTATTTCCAACAACTCTCCAACGCCATTAAAGTGCTCTGTCTCATAAATAAACCGGAGAAAGATATTGTTTATTTGCTTTCTGATGAACGCTCTTAGCCCCAGAAACTTTCCATATATTCTGTGTAGCACTGTCTTCAAGAAATCTCTTTCTCTGGGGTCTTCACTATCGAACAGCTCCAAAAGCTAGAGAAAATACAGTAAAATTAGTCATACAAAAAAAATCTTTCAATTTCCCTAAAAGTAGTTGCAAACGAGTAAATACCTGTAACACAAACTTTTGGTCGATAACTTTCTTGCCAATACTTGGCTGAAAGTCAGGTGATTCCAAAAACCGCAGGAAGAATTCATAGACCAGCTGAAACATTTTAGAAACACAAATATTAGCGTTCACATTATATCCATTATGTGTTACACCATTATGTTTCATCATTTTCAACGCACCTGCAGGTGTGGCCAAGACGCTTCAAAAGTAGGATCATCTTCTTCAGGATCAAAGTCAGGGTTATCACTCGGAGGTAATGATCGAAACAAATTCCGAGCAATCTACAGGAAATCACAAATATACGTCATAGATAAGGAACAGCAATACTTACAATTTGTACCATTAAGTATGTAAGAATAACAATTTCGACCTGTTTGAATTTTTTGTTAATACTACTACTACTGCTACTTCAAACAATTAGTTTCCTTTGAGGTATTGTATATACATATTCCCGATTACATAGTCAGTTATATATACTTAAACTATTATGCAGAACGTGTAAAAATACAAATACGTGTAATTCGTCTACATTAAATGAAGAAAACTATCTGATTCTATAGTTGGTGCAAGGTTCTTGTTACACATCAGTCATATATTTTCATTCAAACTAAAGGTTTACATCGATAATGTTCAAAGTTCAAAAGATGCTCATTGCTCAGAAATGTGATTTAATGGCTCGACTAAGTAAATACAATATTTACTTACCATTTGAATGATTTCAGGATAGACGGGCTCTGTAAGGACGCCCCTATTAGCTGTGATATAATCCACCAGCTCATTTAGTGTCGCTCTTTTGATTTCCTTTCCCTTCAGGTCAGCTACGGGATCGAGAAAGTCGAATGAAATGCAACATTGTCGTAGCTTCCTAATGAACAACTCTTCGTGTTCTGCAGCTGGCACATCTGTAATCAAAAAGTTCGAATTAGTATTAGTATAACAGAATATACAAGCTATGATATTAGTTTTTTTGGCAATTTGTGATACACTAACTTACACTATGCATGCGTTAAACACACCAAAATCATGGTTCAACTAACAATAATTTTTTTACCCTTTTACAAATTCATGGCCTACACATTATTGACTATTGGAGACATTTCTTACGAATATTTCACCTTCTTACAAGATGCCACAGTGAATAGTGCATGCTAAAAAAGAGTCCCTCATTTATGAACCGCTTCCCTATATAAAAGAAATGCATACAAACCCTCTTAAATGATTTCTTCTTTACACAGATAGCTATTGCAAACACCAACTTGCCAATATATAACGACAGACTTGATACGAATGTTATGGTATTTGTAGGGCTAAACTACACTGTGGAGTTTCGCTTTGTTTGGGGTAAAGTGAAAATGTCAAGTAAGACAGTTTAGTGCAAGAGTGACCATAAAATTTCTGACATTTCTGACTAAATTTTTTTCTCATGCTCGCGACTAAAGAGTATTCGGTATATTTATAAATTGATGTTACTTCGACACTCATGGCTGGTCAAAAACTAGCATACAGCTTTCACACATTTGGCATTGTTGAAAGCTGTATCGAATGTATTACGGGTGGATTTAAACTTTTCGAACACACTGTCTAAACTAGTTCATTCTTTCTAATTGCCTTTATTGTTTTGTAAATTTAATGCCTATCAAGCTTCAACTTGCACTGATGGGCAGAAGTTAGTAGTTTCATTCAGAAATTTCTCAATGCGAAAGATGATATTAGGAAACGTAAAACGTTGCACATTTGAAAACTGTAATATCGAATTCCGATTTTGTTCTCAGTTCCAAAGAAAGGAGCAGCAAACATAGCATCATCATCAACATCATGGTCGTCACAAACACCCGACGATGTGACCTTTTTGATATCCTGATTCGGAGAAAGATTGCCAAAGAGTATCAACAAACATGTAATGCCATTTTATTGAATTGCACCAGGATGCCAAATTATGAGAATGTGTGTACCTTCGACTCGACCTTCGTAACAGTAGTTATGACATGACATGCATGATTCGTCGTGCTGAGTCTGCGTGTACTCAGAGAGACAGAGCGAGCGAGATATGCCATGAAAGAAAGATTATTTCATCCATTCATCTTGAATATCAATGAATAGACTATGGAGAGAAACCCATCATATAAAAACGAGAAGTCTAAAAATATTAAAAACTATCATATCCAAATGCTTGAATGTAGAAAGCTTGATTATAGAATATACTAAAAAAGCTTCCCCATATTACAAAATATTACCCTTGACTACTAATTAACCAGGAGTTAACTAATAATCGCAATAATAATGAATTAGGACTGCATGCACATAATGTTGTTGGCAAAAAGTGGGAGGTAAAATCTTTGGTTACCTCTCACTTTGCGTTTAATCAAAAATAGTACAAAATATACCATTTTTATCCGTATCCTTTAGTATGATTTTCTACAGCCAAAGCCAGGAAAGCTTACTTTAAATGAATATATAAAAGCTTCACGGCATACTTCTGATTCTTTCCCTTCTTAAAGAAAACTGAATTTTGTTTCCAAATGTACGCAATCCAAGATCAAAAGCATTCTGTAAACCTTGATACTATGCTAAATGTTAAAGTGCCTGTCCACATGACATGACTCATAATTGTTATCTTATAGTAGTATTATCCTATCATTTAGAGACCTGAACTGAATATACATTATTCGTATTCCTCACTGATTAAATATTATGACTAGTAACAAATTCCTCAAAGATATTCATCAAATGGAAGTAATAGTCCATTACTCAATTTATGTGGCTATTGTAATCTGCTATTAACGATTTTCTTTGTTGCTCACCCGTTCATGTAAACCACAGGAACAACGCCTGGTTATGTTAAGTTAAAGCGATAAGATTCATAGATAGATAGATTGTTGCATTGATACCTTTTTTGAATGCAATTCGCAAAACCATAAATAGGTTTTCATATTCGTAGACTAAAACAACTAAATTGTCCCTTTCTTTGCTGCCATTGTTTCCTTCCATTTCCTCTTATACCTCTTTTACAACACATTCTGCAAAGTTTGTTGCGTACAAATGACTCCTATCAGTTCTGAAAGTCACATACATACACGGCAACTTACTAATATACGACTGCTGATATGACTGTAACGATTCCTACACTTCATTTGGTCTAACAAAAGAAGACCTAAGAACACATTAGTATAGGCCACCGCTTCCTCCAAGAATTTCCCTAAAATCGTCGATTTTTTACACATACTTTCCCTGATTCCTTTTATAATGCTGAAATATAAAAGCAAAGTCTATAACACCGTAGGGTTATAGTTAAAATGTACAGCGAGTGCTGTTGTGTTAGGTGTACTCATCACATATTGCATCTGAGAGCTTTGGTTTCATCGTGAGGTTTTTACCTACATTTGCGTTGGTGTTCAATTTTGACTTTGGTAGATGATAAACTAGGCAAAAAAGTTCAGTCTTCAGTTGCTTGATATAACCATTGATAAGGTGCATGATATGATGCCCGACACAAAAATGACAACGACAGATAAAAGAAAAGGACAGGTGATTTTGAAAATTATAAACACACACATTAGTTTACCAGCTTTACACAAAGCCTCCTCAAATACATCGCAGTTTCAACATCAAGAGCAAGGAAAGTAAGCTAACATCTAACGCTAATCTCCTTATCCAAATAAACGAAATTCAACCGTTTAAATATAATCGCGTACGCAAGTATGTACGTAATAAGCTTCCTTCGTAGCGCCCGTTTATTGATATTGATTCATGTCCAAGTGAGATCTATAGATTCGATTTGGAAATCATGTAACGTTAAGGCTTTATTCCTTTTCATATCGGTTAGGACATGGTGATAACAACCCATTGAAAAAAATTAACTTAATAGACATAAAAACAATAGATTAGCGTTCCAGTGAATGCCAATTCCGAGATTTTGCAAAATTATGACTCATGTGAAGTAATGCATGTACATATGTACAGATTTTCCACACATCACAAACTTATTTGTCATACATCTTATTGCATGAATGACATTTTCAGTGTGATCTGCCAACTGGTACAAGGCCAAAAAGAATCGGAATTTTACTGTGGTAAACGGTAAAACTCTCCTTTCACATGTGCAGACGGAACATGTATCAAGACTCCATCTATTTATTAAAAACGTCTGGTGACGAAAACCGCGTATAGCAGTAGGTATGCGAATACAAATGCAAAATGGTTAAAAAAATGCGATTTGACATACCAATTCCGATAAGTGAAAAATATTCGAACAAACAGGGAAACGCTGAGACATGAGCAACAATATTCTAGAGTGTCTTATCTAACTAAGGGCCACAAGAAGTGGGCTATAAAAATATGCATCAAAGTGCGACCGCCTAAATCCATTATTGCAAACAAAGGTAAAATAAACCCAACAATTAAAGAAAAAATGAATCGTAAATCCCGATTAAGTAACTGCTAATTGTACACGACCCCTACGCCTAAGCATGCAAGTGTTTCGACAATGACAATCATAATCATGACACTCCACCTCCACTACCTCTTCTTACCAGTACTTTTTATGGAGCTTACTTTTACGCACAACTAAACTATGGACTCTTGACACACTTGAAGATTGGTTACCCCAGTGGAAACATTTTTTCCCGTCATTAACTTGACGTTAAATGTTAAAATAATTGAGTTGCATTTGCAAACATGCAGAATCAGACATGAGGCAGGTAATTCCTAAGTGAAATTAGAACTATAGGATTACTAGTAATCAAAACTATTCAGTCTTATCACTACAATGAACGAGAGTTGCACTGTTTCTACTATATTTCTCCTTATAGACAGTACGAGTAAGGTAAAGAAGCCAGAAGCCCAGCAATAATCATAACCGTTATCATCATAAAATGACCTCAACGGGAAGAGATACTAATTCCAAACATGATGTTAAAACACGCGAAGTGATAATACAAACTACACCGGAAAAAAATTCGAGCACTATTATCAACATTAAAAATTATAATATGAATCTGAACCCGACATTGTCATCGTTTATCCGTCCAAGATATTTAACAACGCCTATGTTTACATACGTGGATATGTGTTTCGAAATGTCCTCACTGTATGACCGTCCATATTCATAATTTATAAAATAGCATATTAGAGATTGACAGAAGCCCAAACATACCTTTGAACAACGGGAGGGGCACAAGATCTGCTTCATTTGCTTGATGATATCGGGATGACCCTTGGGATTTCTTTTGTTTTTTCTTCAATGATCGCTTCGCAAAGGGGTCAATGCGGTCAACAAACGTGTTGTTTGCTGTAGTCGCCATTGTAGCACTACTGCTTGTATCACTATTTGCTCTGACTCCACTTCCGCTTCTAGTCGACTGAATCTCGTCTGTCAACTCCTTACCAACGTCATCACTTTCACCATCTGTATAAACACACATTAGTTAGCCATGTTACCAAACATTTACGTAAAGTACAGAAACTAAAGCTGGTTCTGTAGTAAGAAAGCAACCATACATATCCAAATGTTCATAATCCTATAATTGGCAATTACATGAGTTAGCTTGTTAACGTTTAAGGTGTGTTTTGCATTTCATACCAAACCGATAATCAACCAGGGTAATAACGAAAAAGACACGTTAAAGTTGGTTTGCATACTTTAAACACTCAAGCCATTATACTAATTGAAATTAAAATGTCGTATCGTTTAATTTTAAAGCCAACAACTGTAAGCTGAGATTCGAAATCATAATAATGTATGAATGTACATGTGGATCTTTCAAGTTTTACTAGCAATGAATAGAATTAATATCAATAGAAATTAGGAATGGGTTCAAATTAAGCTCTTTCTATATACTTTACAAACCCCAATAAGTTATTTTTGCAACTAAACTAGAAATGCACAATAAACAAACAATAGAATACAATGTTTAAGGCAACACGGTAAAATGTGTGCGCAAGGTAAAATATTTTGGCTTATAATATAATTTAAAAATTTAGCAACCCAATAGAGTATGAGTCATAAGAT
This sequence comes from Orchesella cincta, assembly GCA_001718145.1. Lineage (NCBI taxonomy): Eukaryota > Metazoa > Arthropoda > Collembola > Entomobryomorpha > Orchesellidae > Orchesella > Orchesella cincta. Next base: position 15,001 of record LJIJ01000927.1, read on the forward strand.
TTGAATCCACGAATCTTTAGTAAAAAAACATGCTGAAATCTTATATACAAAAGACAAAGTTCATCGAAAACAAATCCCTCACATTGAAAGCGTAGCAATAAAAGATAAAATGTAAAAGTGTAAATATTGTAGTGTAAAAAAATATATAAAATAAACCAACCCTCCATACTTCCGGACTTCATTCCAAACAAAAACTCTGCTAGTATTCAGAGTAGGACTCTTGATTCGATTATATACTACGCTCCGACTTCCAAAGTAAATGCAACGGAATGTAAATAAAACTTAAAGACAGCGGCCAAAAAATGACAGGTCTTAAACAAATCAATCAATCGCGAGACGGTGTATTGCGTAGGAGGACTGCGACTTGGGGAAGGGTAAAAGTCAATCACGTGCACAAAGGCACCAAAATATCAAAGTTAAGCCAACTGCAAAGTCAAGTGCAGCAAATTATCAACAAATTAACTACAAAAGTCGAAAATGGCATTAAAAGGGAAAGTGCAAGTTAAAATACGATTAAAATCAACTCAAATGCATTTTAAGCTGTTCTCAATTTAACAGTAGATTCCAGTAGTCCTGTACCTGTGTTTAAACACTTTTGACTTTTGGAATGAAAGGCTTGCTTGCTTGATACTCTCTCTTTCTCACGCTAGTTTCTAAAATCATACAAAGATAGACAACAATTAAAACATAGTAAATATACGCATGCTATGATTAAACGAGCAAATAGTAGAATAAGATTGCTTTTTTCACATACAAATTCGTGTATATATAAAATCAATTACGAACCAATACCTTTTATAAATGCAGGGTGTTTTAACACGAGCCAACGAGGAAAGAATCTGTAGAGTAGCGAGTATTTCTTGCTCCAAACTGCAAACAAATCGAATAGAATGACATGTTATATATGAGTAATAGATTATACTACAAAGGAAATATATTGAAACGGTTAAAACCTCTAGTTTCTTACCTGTTTTTTTTTTCTTCTCAAAATCGGCTACTAATTACATTCCAACAAACACTGAAGCACGAGTAGAGAGGAATGTTGTAAAATGCAAAAATGCCCTCTCAATTAACAATCACCTATTGCCTATAACTTGTTGTTAATACACTGACACTGATTTTTTCAGTCTTTCCACGCAGGAGTTTGAGCAAAACACAGTTCAGGTCATCTGTTTTTAATGTTCGACACTGTATAAATGATCTACCCTTTAGAATATAAAGTGGAGATTTTGGAAACTTGGAATATATAAAAATATCACACCCTGCGTCTAAAGGTAATTTAATATAATTATTGGTACACTATACAACGTCACTGGATACCTTCACTTGAACTCGAATTTAAAGTTGCTAATTATTGCTTTATAAATAGAGCAAGAACACACGGATTAAGTACATCCAACTATTTATCAATCAATCAACAAAACAACAGCATGCAGCAACAATCAAACGATGTACAAAAGTGATCTTCCCTACATTAAAAGTTCCATTCAGCTTACAAGAAAATCAATCTAAAACACAAAAAATGCACATTTATTGTTAACAAACTTTGCATCCTGTATTTAGTATACTTTGAAACCAAATCTTGCATACAAACATTAGCTTGCTTTGCTTACTTCTATCCAGCAGCTGAGTCTGCCAGTACAATTCTTCAAAATTATCTAGAAAGTAAAACCACAACATAATTTACTTATCTCACATCAGTCAAATATTTCCAACATAATGAAAACAGTGAATGTAAACGGATCCTCATGATAACTCTCATCTTATCTGAATAGTTTCGCCGCGACTTAAAATTGATTAAAACCCATATTTTTTCCACTACAGTTTGAAGTTTAAAATTTAAAAAAATTAAGCTTTCGTCTGCGTTTTTTCTTACCTTTCCTAACAGCCAATTTGTTTCCTACTCGCACGTGATGATTATCAACATTGATGATTCCCTATCCATCCAAGAGATAATTAGTGTACCTAAACTGTAGCATTCTGCATTAAACACCCATCATGAATCTGCCAAGATCCAGTTTCCTTTCCTTCGATTTAATCGCCGTCGGCCTTCTGGGCTGTAAACACAAGAAGCAAAATGAATTCATTATTAGCTGAAAAATTCTACTGGAGGGAAACAAGTTAGCTATTCACTACAAAATACGATCATTTCCTTTTTTTAAATCACAATACTTGATAGTGACTACTGGCGGCTAGGCCACCACTCATATGTTGTGAGCAACAATAATAACAGTGACCACCATTATTAACTGCAACAACAAATACCTACACTTACATCCCAATAACTTTCAGCGATATCGATACCAGTGTGGATCTGGAAAATTACTAATTAACCAAAAACTATCAAATCAATAATTGACACGGTGGCAAGGTCAACTTCATAAAACTTTGAATTTCTTCCCTAAATTCACTTGTACAAATTCTGCTTCTCACATGACACACAATGAAATCTTCCGCAAGTCAAAATGCCAAATGAACTATTGAGCATTGACCATGCCAATATATATTGGCAACTCATCAGATTGCACCTAAAATATGCGATAGATAATCTTAGACCTAGGTGGTCAAGAACAGAAAAACTAATTCCGACTCTCGCAAAACTGGAAACTTTATAATTTGGAATGCAAATGATGATTCGGATTCTCGAGTCAACAAAAATGTTCCAATTTGTATTTGAGCGTAAAAATTAGTTGCTTTGCTTGCGTATTATACCCGTGCCGTCTTAGGTACATTATGTTCATCTACCTAACCAAACAGGTAGGTACTGTACTGAAATTGCTTTCACTACACATTATTGTCCGGATACAAAATGCTAAATTACTACAAATACAACGCAACGTCATGCATCTCATCCATCCAGATAGGATGTGGAGAATGGAGATGTGCATATAAAATTACTTTCTCCTCGTCTTGTGACTTAATGAGCGAGTGCATGCACCCGGAGCACAACGGGGTATTATAAACCCTCTCCAAAAAAAAGGTAGCGGAGGGTAAAGAGTAGAAAGCTTTCACTTGAAAAGGAGCTTTTCATCTTATTCTTGCCTGCTACCGGGAAAGTTGTTTCCTATGAGGATAAAATATCATTTACTTTCCAAGGAAAAATCTCACACTAGAATACAATGCTTTTGATGAGTGACGTAATGGTTATTGTGTACCGGAGAAACGGAAACAAAATGGGGAAATGTGTGCATCATCCAATTATACGATAATTTACACATTTCCTCAACTTTCACCGAAAATTATGATGAGCATAATGCTACAGACATACTAATGTATTTTTGGTCCGTCTTTTCAGTTTTAATGATTACTAGAAAGATTTTTTCCTGGAAATCCTGGAAATTCTTAAGTTAATTTTGAAACTATTCTTGCAAATTGTGCAAGTCCAATAAAATGTTAATTCTATGGTAGAACTGTTTGCCTTTGAACTATGATAGTTCACTTCCCATGACCGTTTTCACATGTGATATAATATCCAATGTTCCTCGTCGAGATACATTTCGAATTCTTTCAATCCTATACTTCATCTTTAGCTGACTGAGCATCTTTTTTAAGGATGACGGCATTTCCAGTGATAAACTATTTTGTTACTGGATGAGCTAAATACATGCATATATCCAAGTAACGTATTACAGAAGCGGTATATGGAGTAACATGTATCGAAGCTTTTTCGCATTGATAACAAAAACTAGTGCGATTTTAATGAGCTTCGCTTCGTCATGAAGTTGTCACCATCAATCACATATCACATCGGACTATGGAGATGGAGATGTACTAATAAAGCACATCATTCATGAAGAGAAAAGTGATCAGCAGTTTGTTGCAAAATGGACACTGGTCACGCTGTTTTTTTTTCTACTTGCAGTTTTCACATTTGCTATCAAACATCGAATCAATAATCAATGATTTCATAGTATATCTATCCAATACATTTACATACACTCTTGATCAAAATGATAACTCACAAACACTTTCTGCTTTCGAGAAATTTAAAGATCCTTCTCACTATAACTCACTCCAATTTTTACGGGGAAATTAGCAAACACACACATTGTTCCGTAGGATTCTTGTTGATATTATTTTTTCACCAAAATTACTCCATATATTTCTACTTGGAAGGAGTCACTTAAAAAGGAATTTTTACATTCTTCTCAAGAATTTTTGGTGGATCCTTATGTGTGTGGTGATGGTATAAATACAAGGTATATTATATTTATGTTCCTATGCATTTACATATGTAGATGATGTGTGTGCACACAAAAATAAGTATACGAGTGTTTATTACATTACCCTATATAAGTACTATAAAGAGCTACCTCTTTTTAACATACATTAAACAGCATAAATTCAATTCGATGAGTCGATGCTGATGATGATGATGATTGTGCCTATATCCTCCTCCTCACTTTTTGAACATTTTTCTCTCCTGCTTTTACACCACGTTCACTTGGTTTAGTTAACTTTTTTCCTTGTGTATATTCTATATTACTTTTTTTTTGCATGTAAGGATATTTGGCCGACACCGATGCGATGGATGTAATAACAAATGGTAATTCAATGTAATGTAACGTAACGCATCGCTCGCACACACAGACACACACACACATGTACTTTTTATACACACGAAAAATTGTAACTTATCTATCTTTTTAGTAATAATTGATAGCAATGTGTCTACATATATATATGAAAATTTCATACGTTACGTACGTATAAAACCATATCATTTACACATTTTTAAAAGATTTTTTTTTGGAAATAGAATTTCCACAACAGAGAGAGTTTTTTTAAGCAGAGAGAACGGTCCTCAATATTTATTATTACCTTCTCCTCATATTTATAGCATCTTGAAGAAATTGATGTGAAGATGATGATAAAACTGTTGGATAACAACTTGGATTTTTAAGGGAAATAATACAAGATGAGTCTCCTCTCTTCGAATTCAAGATCTTCGGCTTGTGGCTTACTAACAGAGTGAGGAAAGTATACGGAGTTTCTTGCGATGAATAAAATTATACATGATTTGGCATGGCATATTTTTTACTTTTTCCTTTAAGTACGGTATAGTCAAGTAGTAGTAGTGGTAGTAAGTACGTATAATATATTGTACTTATTAGTTTTGCTCGTTTCAGTTTGGTATTTTTTGGTTTTGATTTTTGCTTACACTTTAACTCCTGTTCTTTTTATATGCAGTTCGCATTTGCAATAATAAAGATGATGATGTTTTTTGTATAATGTGTGTACTTATAAAATATGCTTCTTTTTTATTATTTTACTAGTTCACAGTGCACACACACACACACTCCATATCACCACCACTTCTACATCACCAAAAATATATATTGTTTTATATACGGAGAAGATGGATAAAAAGGAGAGAGATTTTTAGATAGTTGTATTAATAGTGATGGTGGTGGTAGATGGATGATGTTGATGATGATATTATTATTATTACTCGTTTTTGTCTGTTAGTCGGATCTCCTTACATTACATTAGACACACTTAAAACCTTCTCCTTCATTTTTTCAGCTCATAGAGAAGAGAATATCTTCAGAGGTATATGGTTGATCATCTACATTGCACTATGTACTTTACATGCACCTACATAAAACATTTTCTATGCATATCGTTGATCGTTGTGGACGTATACGGAATGTATCTTTGTGTGCTGCTACTACTACTACCTACACATTCCCTGTATCCGTGCGTACATAGCTATGGTGCTTTTTAGGTGAGGGCATTCTATCAAACATGCATGTATGTAATAGAACTCATATATGGAATTTTATATGAAATACATTATGCATATCACTCTTCATGTATGTCTGTGATAAAAGTCATCTCATAAGAAGTCATAAGCACATCACCTACTACGACTACGACTAGATGTACAACATTTAAACGCAAATATATATAATATGTATATATCCTTGTCTATATATTTCTACAAACATTGGGTAAGTACAAGCGTAAATTCTGCAAAAGGCTAAAGGAGAATTTTGGTAGGAGTTGGAGAGATGTGGATGAAATGTAGTATGAAGGAGTCCATGCATTCTTCGTTTTGCATTTGGGATGATGTGTTCCGCTGAGCAGTGTACTTTACTCACAAACCAAACTTTTTCTTACATATTACTCATGCTGAGTATAATATCGAACAAGCTTTCTTCGTTGGTGGTAAAAAATACACGGGAAGGATAGTGCCACAGCCAGTTACCGTGTGTGGTGGTTGGCTAAGTTGGATATGGATTTTTACAGTCATCCACATCCACACCATACCACAAGCTCTTTTGCCAGTCAGTCCATATCTCATCACGGCATAGAGACACGAATCTTTTTTTTTGGCTTTACTGTACAATGTAGTCTACAACATAACGTTAGGAAAACCTCTTAATGTATTACTCCCAATCCTAAACTTTTCGTTTAGTCTTTTTGGAAGTGAAGTTTTGTGTCTCTGAAAAAGAAAGCTTTTGGCTTCGCTCTCTTCCCCACACACACACACACAACCAGCTATCTTGTATACATATGATAATGATGAAGAAGGCAACTGTGTGTATATACTTTACTTTGTCCTTTTCTTTTCCCAAGTGTTTGTTGCAGTTTTAACTCATTCTCTCTCTCTCTCTTTCCTCTGCTTTTTCCTAATGGTTCGTTTGCAAGGCTGAATGGAGAGACCATGAAAAGAAACTCGGTTTGATGTAATGCAATAAGAACTCGTTAATGTTTTCTCCTCTTGCTCAGAGTAGTAGTAGATGGAAGACAAGGAGCCCATACGTTTGTACACTAAAATGTGCATTATAATACCTCCAAAAAAGCCATGTCACACTCACATTTCATATCATCCATCCTATCATGTCGTCATCATCAGACTAGACCTGTCCATCCGACTGTATTGTTGTGTCCCGTCCCGTATCATATCTCGTTTCCTTTCTGTATGTTTAAGGAAAAGGTAAGAAGAAGCACCTTTCCTAACACCTCCACTACTCCACTCTGCATGTTGTGGTTTTGAGCCAAACGGAAACGTGTTTTTTTTTTCAGTTTAACCATGAACATGTATTATATAGCAGGGAGAGAACAGAAAAGTAAAAGAGAGAGAGAGGAAATAAAAATGCGTGCAGAGGAATTAGCATCATATCATCATGATTGTTTTTAAGGCGGATGTTGGATTGGATTTTATACATAACATGCCATTTACTGATACTTGAAGAACTGCACACCTACTTGGTTTTGGTGAGAGCTCCATACATGCATGCATTATGATGAGTATTTAAAGAGTTCTTTAAGGAATTTTATGCCCTCTTGGCTTACTTTGACTTTTTAATAGATTACATTGCTTTTCTATAGATAAAGTGAAGTATTTGTGTACGTCATGCAAGTACCAAAGTGTGTGGTTTTCATGCTGGTGGTTGGCAGGCAGGAAGACATGTATGAATTGAATGCTGTGTTGAGTTGGATAGATGGATGGATGGAAAAAGATCCTATACAAAATCTAATACCCTAAATATGTATCTCTTTATAATAAACTATCAGTGAAAAATGCAATTTATAGAGAAAGGAAAAAGGCTGTATAGCAAAAAAAAGAGATTGAAAAGGCGAAAAACACACAAGACCAGAAATCAAACGGGTGTGTGCATCTATCTAAATGAAATTGAAACAACGAGATCCTAACAAGCAAAACCTATGTACATAGTTAGCTACGTAATGGGTTTATTTGGATATTTGGGATAAAGCTCCATCTCGTCCTGCCCGTCATTGTATTGAACATGAAATCTATGTACATTTCTCAAAGGTGAATTCCGCCTTTTTCACTCTAGTCAACATAAATGTAGCAAAACTGTTGTTTAAGTTGTACCTCTTCTCGCAGCTGCTGCCCTTTCGTTAATACACTTGCTCTATAAAAAAAGTGGATACCATCAGCTCAGCACTAGTAGCTAGTTTTTTAACAATGTAGGTGTACTTTATTCGGAACGGATGGATGGACGAAGAACATGCTGTAAAGTGTACACAACAATACAAAGGAGCAAGTTTGTTGCTGCTGCTACTACTACTATAACCGTATACATGCAAACTTACTTGCCCCATGCATCGCACAGGGTGATCCTGTTCAATTCAGGTTCACTCACATAGAAGAGCCAAAATGTCCAAAACTAAGGGAAATTAGGTGTATTGGCATGTCCATACAAAATGCTCCAATATAGTTGCCCATTAGCTCCACATCTCTTTCCTGTATCTTGCACTACTCATATACGTACATGACAGCGATGGGATGATGATATTATGATGGTCTTTTTTGGGCATAAGTAGCAAAAAGCAAAAGGAGAGCAGGCAACCTTAAAGCAGTTTAGGATACTTGAGTAGGTAACTCTTTTCGGCAGACTGGGCTACTTGACTAACTGCCTGGACGGAAGGTTACTTCCAATGCATGTGTGATGTGAGAAGATGTGCATTGCTCTTTTTACTCAAGTTTACATCCACTACTATCTTGTGATACGATTACTAAAAGTTGTAAAAAGGCAAGCAAGTTTTTATGTTGTGGTCTTTTTTTCTTCTTCTATGTAACAAAACTAGCAGCATTTCCCATCTCTCTTGTACCTCCTCCGTTTCGACCAACCTTCGTCTTCTGACGTCTGCCCAACTCTGTGCTCCTGCTCTCATCGTCCCTCTTTCTTCTTCTACGTAATTTTTTGTACATTTACTTACTATTACTACTACCAGTTTGGGTGAGTGTAATGAATGTGGATACAAAATGTATACCAAAAAGGTAGGAAGAAGGGCATTGCATGGAAGTTTTTGTGGATATTGAATAATGTATTTATTGCCAAACTCCAATGAGTTGAATGCACACACACACTCGTACACATACACATGGATAAGCCATGTTCTTTTGCATATAGGGGTTTGTCAGCTCTAGCAGCATGCAGCTTTTCAGCAAATGACGTTCCTTTTTATGCATGGCATTACATTACAAGTAGAGCGACCTCTAAATAGATTTATTGTTCATACACATTATATTTATTATCATGCATATATCATCAAACATTCATTGCAAATGCAGCTTCTTCTACTTGTCTCAAAATTTGGCGTAAGGTACATTGTTGTGCATAAAGTTTTTTAATAATGTTTTCATCGTTTTTGCCAGCGTATTATACCAAACTACTATGTTTGTAGTATGTATTTTGGTATGACCATCTTTTTTTGAACAAAACTAATGCATATAAACTCCAGCATGTTGATGAACTATGAAAACGCATTTATTACGCATACTTTTCGTTTTTGCATGAATGAATAAAATGGCAAAAAACAAATGCATTAATTTTTATTATTTTTCACATTGACATAAAACAACAAAAAACTGCTCATACAATATTTGAGCAAATTATTAATAATAATCCAAAAACTTTAGCTTTATAATAATTAGTTACATGTTACCAGTAATCTATGTAGTTTGTACTTTATTCATTTGAGACATAAACCAATAAAAATAATACTAAGGTTAGCCGTTACAAAAGGAAAATCGGTAAAATGCATAAATAAATGCAAAGTATCCTGATCATAGTTTGGTAACTTATATTAAAACAATGCTGATGAAGTACTGTAACAAAATTAGTACTGTTTAGTAAACTGCATATATGCTCTAACATTTTGTGCTCTAATAATGTCTATAACGTGTCTAACCGCTACTATTCCTAGATATGCATCCAAGCTTTATGTATTTTTAGTAGTCAAGCTCTTGGCTCCATGAGATAAGGACGACAAGTATCACATTAACAATCACGACATACTTTTAAGCTATAAACTATAATAAATGCATTTATTATTGTAAATTACACGCACCGTTAGAAAAGGTCTACTCGTTATCATTATCCTCATTTTCTTTGGCAAATAGAAGAAATATCTGCTCCAATGTAGTCTGACTAAAGGAATATTCCTCAATGTCATATTGTTTTTTCACTACAAACAATGAAAAAATTGTACAATGGTCAGAAATGGAAGAACGAGTTGCATGCAATTTATATTTATATAACTTACATTGTTCCAGAAGCGAAAAAGTCCTCGAAATGGACTGAACGCTAGCAGTGGTTAAGGCAAAAACACCTTTATCGTCAAATACTTCATTGACTTTGCTGTCGGGGAAATGATCTTTAACAAATGCAAATCTGTCTTCTGAAGAGTTGTTTGCATAATCTTGTGGACTCGATTTCAGTTTAATTTCCAACGTATATCCGGTTCCGTATTTAGACTTTAAATGCTGAGGAGATCCAATACAGATAATGGACCCTTTTGCTAATATGGCACTAAATTAACAAAAATATTTAAGTATAAATAAAATATCAAAACACATTTTTGTAATGACCGTTTCAATGTAAATGAATTGCTTTACATTCTCGTTGACAGTATCTCAGCCTCTTCTAAACTGTGGGTGACTAGGATCGCGCCGCGCGAGTCTAATAAAGGGTTATCTTTCATCAGTTTGCCATTTTTATGAGTAAAAAATCATTTTTACCAATTGCCTGTACCTTTAAATGTGCCCAGCACAGTGTTCCATAAGAACCTTTTGGACTGGGGATCCATACCTATAATAAAAATTACATTATCATGCTAATTTGACATGATTAATTTTGTATCAAATTCACTGAAAAATTACCAGTGCTCGGTTCGTCCAGCAGAACTATGCTGGGTGCTCCTAACATACTAATTCCATAACTCAACTTTCTTTTGGTTCCACCAGATAACTCTGCCGCTTTTTTATCTGCATGTTCCCCGATTTGAAGTCCCGTTAAGAAGTGATTTATTAGCCTTTGGGAGAATTAGTGTTGATTAAACAAATAAATATGCGTGATGGGAAACAAAACATGTAGTAGTGGAATTACAACATAACGCAATAATACCTTGTCCTCCGTTCTTTTGGAATGCCACGGACTACTGCATACAATTCAAGGTGCTCCCTTAATGTGATGTTTTCCCATAATGGATCATGTTGAGCACAGTACCCAAGAGTCAGAAAAGCATCTGAATAGCTTGAGTGAATATCTGTGCCACACAAACGCACTCTTCCAGTATCAGCTCCTTCTTCAGCAATGATAATTCTCATCGCTGTTGTTTTTCCAGCACCTGTAATTTATATGCATGTGAAAAGAGAGAGAGAGATAGAGAAAGGTTCGCATCAGACCATATCAATTGCAAGCTTTCCTTGATACTGTTGATCTATAAGGCCAACTTACCATTATGACCTAAAAGTCCGAATACTTCTCCCTTTTCTACAACGAAATTGATTCCTTTCAGAGCTTGCTGCCCTTCTGCTTCTCGTTTCTTACATCGATCCTTAAGGCTTACATTGGGACGATAAGTTTTCTTCAAGTTCTACAGTAAAATGAAATCATGTTAATATAAAAATTAATTTTGCATGTGTAAGAAAAAACAAACCATACCTGTACTACAACGACAGAATTGTCGATAGGGTCCGTTCCGTTTAGAATATTAGACACTCGAATTTTTTCATTGTTAACATCCTCATCATCAATACTTTCACCGGTCAGACTTTCTCCGTCTCCATTGCTTTCACTATTGGAAGCATGGATTCGGGATGCGTTTCTCGTCTGTCACACAAGTGAATATAATACATATTAGATGTACTCCTTGATATTACATTACACTGATCAAATATAGTAGTTGGTAGTACTTACAAAAATTGATTTAATTGCAGAACCAATGCTGCCTTCATTTTTAACAATGTCTGCCACCAGCACAAGAACCACGAATATTGGTATTTGAACAATGAGGCATACTGCCATTATTACAATTTCGGGACTCAAATAATCTTTGAAACCTAATTCATCACAATTATCCAGAATTGAACATAATATGTATTTTTTGTTGATCCAATAAAATACTCCAAATGGGATATAGAATACGTTCAGAGCACTAAAAATGCTGTGAGAAATTAGAACATGTTTGCTTCCAGAAACACTACTAAGTCCATCCATGATGATTATCTAATGCGAACCAAAAATAGTAGTGCGAAGATGTACAAAAAATATTTCCAATCTGAAACCCTTTTTAATCCAATATAATAATAACTTACGGCAATTCCAAATAGAGTTCCAGCCCAAGAGCTAATGGGGGAGAATATGGATTGTGCCGATTCCAAGCGATCAAAAAAGTAGGAAACGGCGGTGCTGAACAATAAGCACGAAGGAATGAAGAACAGGAGCAAAAAAACTGACACAATCATAGCGTAAGGATTCATGAATGCTGGCAATGCGTAAATATAAATCAATCCAATCTGCATAGCTATAACAATAACTGATAACAGTCCAAAAACCAGAAAAACTGATGAAAAATATAATCCAAATGAAACTCCATTGACTCGTAGATGATTTCTGGCACGAATCTACAAAAAATTAAAATGTCATGTAGTCAAAAACAGCGTACGAATATATTGCTGACAAAGATTAAATGAACTCACTTCACGATCTTTGACCAGTTCCATGACCATTCCAACGGCTGGAAATGTAAATGATGGTCCGATCAAAAACGCTGCATACAATGAAGCTGTATCAAATACATTTCTTTTTGCTGAAAACGGATTCATATTTGCAGAAACGGATATGTTTTCCAATGCCTTTTTTCTAGAAACAAGCATAGAATATATGGAGTTATGTGAAGTTAGTTAATAAAATTATTGTTCCCTCATTTTTAGAGTATTCAGGACTTACTGGTAATATTGACTCAGCATATTCAGCATTATCGGAGGAGAATGCAAAAACGTGCCATTAATTCTCAGATTAGTACTCGAACTGGTTGAAGCGTCTGAAACGTTCAGAGCTGCCATTGTTCCAGGATCAACCAAATCTGGTTTCAACAAGTCAGAATAGATGCCAGAATATTGAAGCGTGTCAAATCCCTCACTTTTAAAAAGGTTTGAAAATTCTGGTGTTGGTGGCTCTCCCGAAATAGCAACTCGAAGTTGACTACCTTCAGAATAAATTGCTGGAATGTCGAACAAAAGTTTGCTATTAGATAATAACACTTTTAATGGCATAAATGATGCTTTAAAGTTATACCTTTTGGGTTATCGAATGACATCAGGGTATCTTTAAGAACTAGCTCTTGCGCTCTCATTAATGCCAAACCAACAGCAACCAACAACGAAGGCATCACTATCATGAAGAACATTGACTGCGGGCTTCTGATTAATCGTCGTATTCTTACTAAGCATAGCGCTTTCATCGAGTCCACCAAACTAATATTCATTTCGCTTTGATCCGGGATCAAATTGCATTCTTCTCCAATTGTACCATTCTCATTTTCACTTCGATCATCATTCAAACCATTAGTATTAGTTGCTGATGATGGTGATGTATTATGTCGCTCTTCCCACGTGTCACTTGATATTTTTAGAAAAACCTGCAACGGGAAGGTAAAGCGTTAGTCGCTTTTTAATATTAAATGCTACATGGTTATTGCTGGTGAAAGCTCTATTACCTCTTCTAAGGTGGTCATTGACACTCCATAACTTTTAAATGGAGAATCCTGGGCAGCCATTAGAGTTTCCAAGTCACTGAATAGCTCCGCAAACACATTTACATCCGAATGGGGTAGACAGTATTTGATTTCTTTCCCAATAACCTTTTTCGAACCTAATGCATCTGGTGCCCATTTTTCAACGATAGTATCACAATGCTCAATTTGAAACCGTCCTTCTGTTTCAATCCTAATAAAAATCATAATACATTTCAAGACTCTATAATCCAAGCAGTTCGATATTTTTCTGAATTATGTAAGTTAAATTACACATACGTTAAATGATAGCCCACGCCAAATCGATTCTTTAAAAACAAGGACGACCCGTGACACTTTAACACACCATCATGAATAATTGCCTTACGATCCGCGAGAAAATCAGCTTCGTCTTTAAATGAAATTAGATTGATTAAACTATCTATTGATCTATCGCAATCTATTTTTTCAATCAAGTCAATGTTCTTACCAAGAAAATGTGTTGTTAGCAAAATTACCTGAAAACGAAATTAAACATGCTACTTATTGCGTGCCCAAAAGAATGAAAATACAAACTGAGTTATGGATACTTACCCGTCCTTCTTTCTTCCGTTTCAGTAAAGACCACAGGTGCCTGCGGGAAACTGGATCGACTCCAGCCGAAGGTTCATCAAGCAATATGATCTATCAACGAGCATTTATGAAAATTTTGGCTTCATAAAAAGTATGCAGATATTAATCAATTTAATTATTCACCTTTGGGTCTCCGACAAGTGCATTCCCGACAGATAACTTTCTTTTTTGGCCACCGCTTAGATTAGCAGCTCTTGTCGATGCTTTCTCCGTTAGTTTCAGCTCCTCCATAATGGTAGAAATTTCTTGAGAAAGAGCGTCACCATTTAAGCCCTAAATTAATACACTTATGTTAGAATACCACAGCAAGTTTTTAGAATTCCCGTTGTAGACTTGTAGTGTTCAAGTACCCTTAGCTTTCCGTATAGCTCCAAGTGTTCCGCGACGGTAAGAGAAGCAAAATGCAGATCACTCTGCAAACAGACCCCAGTAATCTTTCGAAGCCTGTCCAAATCGCAGGGATCACTACGGGACAAATTTTGCAATTGAATAATTCTGGACCATGTCAATGCAATCAGTGTGTGTATGGAAATTTTACTTACGAAGTATCCATTCCAAACACCACAGCAGTTCCTTTCGTAGGAGGCACAAGTCCCGTAATAATACTGAACAATGTTGATTTACCTAAAATGCATTAAAACATCTTACAAATGCATACTATTAACATCTAGTATTGTAGATTGTATTCAAAACCCAATGGAAACTCAATCAATCCATTACCTGCGCCGTTTCTAAAAAAAGAAAGTGTTCAATAATGAGACTTATTCAAGTAAAAAATGAGCCTGTGTGAATTTGGCAGTTAAGAACTTGCTTTCCCAAAATTGCAGTGATTTGACTCTTATATATATCCAATGAAATTCCTTTAACAGCTTGAACGCTAGTTGCTCCAAACATTGACGTGTATGTTTTATGCACATTTTTAATGCGGATAGCTTCTTTGCCAATCATCGAAGCAGGAACTCGCTCAACATTCGGGTCATCTCGGTTTTCATCAAGCCCTTCTTCGCTTAAGCTACTCCGCTGAAAATTCATGAAAAAAGAACTAATACATAGTGATGATGGACTGTGATGCAACTAATGAATAGTAAAATGATAGCATACCCTGTAACCGTCAGACTTTTCGTCTCTACCTCTCCAGAATGACCACTTAAAACAAAATAGTGGATGCTTTCTGGCACCATACTCATCTAATATGAACGGCAAATATATTAAAAACTTGAATGTAAGTAGCAGATGGACAAAATTAAGAATAATTACGTACTTGGAATGACGTTGTCCAAATAAACTGCAATGAGACCATAAAATATTATGTCGAAGCAGATGAAAATTAGGGAATAAAGAATTCTTGCTCCTTTGCGGTTGGGTAGAAGGTCACTGAAGCCAATCCCACCGCTGTACTCGTGAGCACAAGCCTACAAACAAATTATGAAACATTTGTTACTGAAAAGAAGCAAGGAGCCATTTTATTATATATAAAAACTGTAATTTAATTTACCTCATCTAATGCAGTTGTGAAAGCCACAGAGCTAATAAGTCGTAGAGGAATCATGAAAGCATCGGCAGATTGGAGAAAGGTTTGCAACATGAATAGCATGCCACAACACTGCATAATAAGCGTACCGACAATCCCTGCTGTCTTTAATAGTCAAATCATAATATACTTAGAATTGAATTCGAGGAAAATGTCTATATACCAATGTCAAATTCATAAAACTGCATAAGGATTAATTTTTTACATACCTTCGGTTTGTGAAAAAATGGTGTCAACGCGAAAGCAAATGTAATGACGGATAAGCCAAATAAGAAAAATATCAAAAATAAAAGTATCCCGTTCGTGTGACGAATAACGGACGTTAATTGCATGACCAGTGTGTAAAGAAAGGAAAGGATTCCAAGAATAACTGAGTAAACTGAAAACCAGGACAGCCTACGAATAAAACAAATTTCAGTTTAAAAATTGACGAATTATAAACCAAATTACAATAAAGTTATGTAACTTACCAATATGCCCCGTCTGAAACTCCAATCATTCTAAATCCGTCCTTGATACGATCCTCTTTTTCCGTTACAATTAAAACTAGCAAACTGTTGATTAACTGAGCCATGGGCATTACAGAATATAATGGGATAACAGCTCTGAGAAAAGGTGACATTCCTGAGGGAAAAAACCCGTAAGTTGTGACCATAAAACTTTAGAATACTTCACAAGGTCTCATTTTTATCTCTAACCTTCTCGAAATTCCTGTTTAGGATAATTTTGCATGTAAACGTCCGGAATAATGGCGGAACCAGAGCTTACCTACAAACGCACGCACAGGAATTAAATTTATCTTTGTACATACATAATACAATAGAGCAAATACATTATTAAAAGTTAATTACTAACCGAACTCGTAAGTATGGCTTGATCAACTAAATACTGCAATGCAAGAAATCCCGAGTAAAAGTACCCATTGACTGGGCAAGTGCCTGGGGATTCTAGCATTGTGCCGGTATTCGAGCGACATGTACTTAAGCTTGACGTTTTCTGCGATGGCCTGGGAGGAGAAAGTGGTGTTGCGGGGTCATACATAATTGTGTAATTGAAGCTCGTCTTGTTACCCCCTTCTGAGAAAACAATGGCTAGATCAATTCCAGTCTCCAAATTGTGTGCGTCTTCAAGCTCTTTAACCGTCGCATAGTATTTGAAATTCAGGATCGGAGGTGTCATCATTTTCCTCTTCCAAATTTTCTGCATCAACTCGCAAAGTTCTTGAGTTTCAGTAGTATTTGGCACCACGCTGATAACCCTCTCAGTGCTGCCCGTATCAATTCTCAGCCCTAGTAAGATATTCATTGGATTCGAATCCGGTTCTTTTTGTGCAGGATACTCAGTGCTGGGTTGAGTTCTCACCAAGAAACTCAAAAGAAACAGGTATAGAACGGGGAAGAAAATTTCCTGCAAAGGCAAAAGTTACAATTGCACTTTTTGCATACTTATCAGCGATCAAGATCAGTGATTACAATACCCCAAATAATTTCTTTTTGTCTGTCCTCAGTCTGCATTTCCAGTTCTTTTCAATAAGTAGCCGAGTTTGGGTCCAGAAACCAACAACTCCTTTTGAAAATGTGTTTATATCCTCTTGTTCTTCCACAGCCATTTTGGCGTCTATTGTGCTTCACGAAAAATTTTGACTTATCTTACACCACCCCGTTTCCAATTAGTATATTTAGAGCTGCTTAAACTGCAAAAGCTTTAAACAGCTTTTGTCTTCTTTGTTGCTTCGACTAGATGTGACATCTTTTTCACCGGGATATACATACACTCGTCAAGTTACAAATATTAAGCTTCCCATTTGAAGCGATTATATGACGCTTTAGTCAACGTGTTAGTTTCATAGATACTATGTGATATGGATATTCACCAAGCTGTTTTAGTGCTTTCAGCTTTTGCATAGGCATGACAGGGTCACGGGATGTGAATGACTAAAAAATGACAATAAATTAGCTAGCTAAAACGTAAATGAATAATTTAAAGCAGTCACAAATCCCTTTGTAATGACTACCACTACACTAATGTGTTAGGGACTGATCAAAGTCAATACATTGGTTTTTGGTTTACTAACAATTGACATCTAACAATGGGGATTGACTAGAGAAAGGAACATGAGCGTATTCAGCTGCTCAACAGCTGAACATGCGATATTATATTATGGGGTGCAGGATACATTGACAGAAGGATGAATATGATATGATGCACATACACGAGTACGTACTAAAATGACAAACAAATAGCATCATCCTTCATGCTTCATGAATTTCATGCATGCAAATAAATATATGCAAATTGCAAGCGTAGGTAAACCCCTCTTCCATTAAGTGCTTGGATGTTCAGGTATATCGACAATTATAGTTAGGTATGTATTTACGTCAACCAAGTCTAATCATAATCATCATCAGTGTCTCATCTCATAGAGATTCTTATAATGTACAAATAATGGTGTTTTGACGTTACGAAGCAAATTTGCATGAAAAGTAACTTAGCACGGACGAAGATGAGCTCGACTACACGCACGTTCTTGAGCTGGCTTGATGTAATCAAGAGACTCCAATTTACTTGGTTGCAGGTAGTTATTAGTAATTTATGATGTTATGAAACAGGCAATGTCGTATAGCAGACATAAGCATGCAGTTAAATACACTGAAGCATGAGGGATCATGCGAGCATGAAAATTATAATGATTTCCAGGTAATGCGGTCTATTGCATTGTATTATGTATATCCATTTTCATGAATATCGTGTGCGGTTGCTTTAATGATTCCAGGCTATTTAAACGTACATATTTTGATGATTTTCCAGTTTTCGACTTTGTTAACTAAATTCATGGACCACAATGTGATTAATTGAATTATTAGGGGCAATATGAGATATAAATTTATTTTATATAATTGTAGTAATAAACGTTGAAATATATATTTATTATGCGTTTTGCTTGTACTATAAAAACATTCATTGTAAACATTTGATAAACATTTCAATGAATGATAAGTTCTATTCTACTTTTTATCAGTCAATAAAATATAAATGCGGAAAATATTTACAAAATTATGCTGAGATTTCTACACACTAACTAAAACAAAAATGAGAGAAAGTCGGGAAGTATTTTCGGTAACGCATATAAACGAGGTCGTGAGTCCCGTTTCATATATATGTATGTAAAAATATTTGAGTGAACTGATAACAATTTACAATGGAAATTGCATCACTCAAAAATCAGGAACAATATGGCAAGACCCAGCCAGCCTTATCAAGTTATTGTTACTATACATAAACAAGCTAATATATATAATCATTTTCCTCTAACTCCAACCTTGGTCGTCTCCTTGCAGGTTCTTCGTCATCAGAAGAGTCATTGTGACGATTGGCAGGATTAAATGCAATATTAACGTTGATCAGTTCCAATTCCGGAGCGTTAACAACTGCAAAAAACAAATCATATTTCAAACATTTGATGTAAGGTTGTGATCATTTTTCTTATAATTAAAAGGCTAGCAAGAGTACTTACGCATTAGCCAGTTTTCATTATCGTCATCATCAATATCATCCGCATCCACAGCTTGCTGCTGCTCACGGGTTGGAATGGAGTACTGTGGTGGAGAAATGCTGCCTTGACTATTCCATGATCCGCCAGGAGAATCATATTCCCCGTTTCCGCGATTAATTTCTTGGAGAGGTCCTCTAAATTCTGGACTAAGGTCTTGAAAGCCTTCCTGGTCCAACTCGAAATCTTGTGCATATTGCATTTCATGTGGATCAATGTTTTCACCTTCATGAAGATTTGGACTGCCCAAATCATTTTGGGTTGAGGTGGACCCTTGAGAGCTCAAATATGATTCTGCATAGCTACTTGAGCGAAATTGATGACTCAAAGCGCTCTCGTTCTGAAATATACATGGGTTAAGTTAAACATGGCATTTGTAACTATCCAACTCAAAAAGAGACGGCATTCTTGAAAACATGTAACACTCACCGATGAAAGACAGCTCCCAGCTCGGTCTATGTATATTTGTTTTAGCATGAATCCTGACTGAGCCAAGAAATCCAAGCTTCTACCAACCATGTCCACGTGGACAGCTTTTTGCAGGCGGTTGGCTGTAAACGGCAGATAGTTTCAATTAGAATTACAGTTTTGCATTTTCAATATGATTCGATGCTTAAAATTGTTCGGAGGTTTACATACCATATTTCGCTAGCTGATCAGGACCGTATCGTAACCCTTTTTTCTCATTGCAATCGTGCACAATTTCAGGAATTTGAGTGTATCGGGTGAACAAAACTGCATTTTCCGTGTCATATGCCTTGTTGATAGCATCATTCACGAACTCTTCCACAGCTCGAACGATTGGGAGCTTGTTCTTTGAAACTAAAATGTGAGGTTTCAAATCATTTTATGCATTTTTTTTTGTTTAATCCACCTAAGTGAATGCTCATTTGATTTCTCCTGATCTTACATCCATGACGGAAGGAAATACGAAGTTCGGAAAAATATCCTCCGGCCAAAGACGCCTGCCTAGCCAAAGCTTTGAAATTGACGTTCTTCTGAAATGCACTATGTGATGGGCAACTATTAGGTCCTGTCATAGCTTTAGCAGCGTGGTACAAGACTTCAGTGTACATTGTTGCATCGCATCGGAAGCCCTAATTCATAAAATAAATATAATTTTAGACTTAGGTCATCAATTGCATACTACGTAAATTTAACTACGTTGTCACTTACTGTAACAGGAGGTGCGATAATGTTTTTAATGAGATACATCAGTGCTAACGGAAGTCGTTTATTGACATCGTCAATGAATGTATGCACAGGATCTCCATTTGGAACTTCCTGTTCATCGGCTTGCAGCCAGGCACCGTGGGAGAAATAGTTTTCGTTTTGAATTGCATCCAGTAGTGCTGCTCCCATCTGCCACAAAATGAAAGATAAAATTAGTTGGTATTTGACAAGCTTAAGATTGCATACAATATGATATATGTAATATAATGTTAGTAAAATGCTACCTTTTCAATATCCTCGGATGTAAATTGGAATTCCGAGGATGATGAACAAGGAATGTCGGGTAACTTTCCAGTCCCATCATCATTAGCCTTATCTACCCATCCTTGGACATCCTTTTCAGTTTTGTCCCCATTCGTGGGAGGAAACTGACTTTCAACCAATGCGGATAAATCTTCCTCAAAATCATTTTCACCAAATGCAGTTTCGCTTGATGCAGGATACTGTGTTACGGAGGAGTTGTTCAATGAAGTCCCGTCCAAACTCTCTACATCCGTTTGAGCTGCTTCGGCTTCTAATTCCAAGAATGTCGAAGCCATTGTGTCCTTGTCTTTATTACTTGCAGTCCTTGTGTTACAATCAAAAGCACTAAACTTTGTTAAGACTAGGCTTTGCGGGACACTCCTGAAATGGGACTTTCTCCTTGAGATTCCAAGTTGAAGTACTCTTTAAAGCCTTCAATTCTTTAATTCAGTGTCGCAATAGGAGTCAGAATATTTTCAAATAAAATTCATATCATAGTAATAGACATTCCATAACCCTAGCCCTATCACAAAAGATATTTTCTTTGTCCCCCTGAATCGCTGCAGAATGCTGTGATCAAGGGAAACCACAAGGGCTACATTGCTTGAAGTGATTTAAAATCAGTGTACTAATTGCACGTTCTGCAATTAGCCGCTTTAATCAGTAATGATTGAGTTAAAAAATTAACGCAAATGTTTATTGTTTCACGAACAGACCCAGCGGACCACCAACATTTGCATGCACATGCAGAGATGAATAGTAGGTCTGTGTACTGTGTATGTACATTTCATGAGTTCAATACACAACAGAACCCACCTACGTAGGGATATTCTGTGTGATGGGTTTGTATGTAATGTTTGCAACTTGCAACCAACAAAAGGATAAGGATAGATCTCGAATTTCTACTCGATGGATGATGCCATCACCTTCATATTTACTAAACCATGTGTATATATATATACATACAATGCAAACACAATTTTTTAAAGTAAGTATATCGTACGCATACCTGATATTACTATTATATGCATGCTTAGACTATAGGACTGTGATGACGATGGTAAAGTACTTAACGCATGCAAAGCAAACAGAACTACTGAGATTCCTAGTAGCTCCTAACATTTTCATGGAACGAAAAAGGTGAGCTGAACTAGAAAAACATACAGAATAGCGACTGACAAAACTACTGTCCCCGTCCTAACCTACTCTCAGCTATAACTGTACTCGCTTTTCATCAAAAGTTTTATGCAATGTTCAATTTGTAGATGAATAAAAAAGCTTGAAATCTCCAAGATTTTTGGATACATTTGATATGATTCTATCGTAATCTGAGACGCTTCTTGGAAATCTCTAATTGAATACTGTAATTATTTTATGTTCATATAAAGTTATATTTTGGTCATTTTACAGCAAGCTCTTTTCTTCCTCGATTTTACATTGAGTCAAGACGCTTAGAAAACGATGGGATGTAACACTAATGTAACGATTTTGTTGTTCAACATTAAACGCTGATGCGTGTACATTCTTCATTTTGGGGTGCACACTACTGGAATGGATAAAAATGACTAATGCTGACGTGTGATACAAGATGCTTTGCAAGCGCAACACTTGCAGCCACAATCAGACCTTTCAATACTTTTCCTGCTAATCTTTCATGACATCATATCCTGCCTGTTGCAATAGCAGAAACATTCAAACGCAATCCTAAGTTTGAGTTGGAAAAATATATGAAAAGTTTTGTGAGGACAGAGTATCCCATAAGTTCCATAAGTCAAATTTATCGAATTCCGAACGCTACTGGATTTAAGAAAATCATGCCACTTTATTAGGATGCTGTGTTCTTATAAATTACTTCAGCACAAACAATAAATTGTCATTGTATGTACATACTCGTGCCCTTATTTTAACATATTTCAATATATGAATCCCTAGTATAATGTATAATATTCAATGATATGGTATAATAATATGCAGTTACGAAGTTGGATGCTTAATCGTTTTCAAGAATTTTTTTTATTCAATCCTCATAAACTTTTTGAAATATGTAAAACTGACCTTGGAAAAACAACAAAGCTGCAGAAAACCACAACAAAACATTTTATATTTATGTTATAAATTGTGCAACTTCGTTAATACACCTTTGGTTTAGCTATATGAGAGCTTAATATCGGTAATGATCAGGCTTGAATGGACCCTCTTTAGGAATACCAAGGTATTCAGCTTGTGCCGGTGTCAGCTTGCTAAGCTTAGCTCCAAGATGTTCCAAATGGAGTGCAGCCACCTCTTCATCAAGCTATACAATAAAACAATGCATGTTTTTAAAAACATTCATAAATGTGATGGCACTATTTATAAGCTGCAATTAATTAATGCTATTTACCTTCTTGGGGAGCATGTAAACTCCAATATTGTATTTGTCAGTCCAGAGAGCGATCTGAGCAAGAACTTGGTTGGAGAAAGAGTTACTCATGACGAAAGAAGGATGTCCCATTGCACACCCAAGGTTGACGAGTCGTCCCTCAGCTAAAACGATAATGTTACGGCCATTTTTCAAGGAGTAACGGTCCACCTGAGGCTTGATATTCATCTTGGAAGTAGAGTTCTTGTCCAACCAGGCCACATCAATTTCACAATCAAAATGTCCAATGTTGCAGACAATGGCTTCATCGCGCAAGCGTTCCATGTGCTCCCCACGAACGATATCTTTGCAACCAGTTGTGGTTACAATGATGTGAGCCTCGTGACAAACGTCTTCCATAGCACTGACCTGGTAACCTTCCATAGCGGCTTGAAGAGCGTTGATAGGATCAATTTCAGTGATGATAACTCTAGCACCGAAAGCTCTAAGGGACTATACATAATCACAAAATTACAATCTATACTAGTATTCTTCAGTTAGTTCTTAGATATTGTGCTAATATGTAAAAAACTTACTTGTGCAGATCCTTTTCCGACATCACCATAACCTGCGACAATGCAAGTTTTTCGGCCACCATAATGTCAGTAGCGCGTTTCAATCCGTCAATAAGGGATTCTCGGCATCCGTAGAGATTGTCAAATTTGCTCTGTATAAAAATTAAATTCATTCTTTAACAGCCATACAAGAAACTAGGTTGCTGGCCTGCTAAAAATATTTACATTAAACATAACACCTACCTTGGTCACGGAATCATTAACGTTGATGGCTGGGAACTTCAATTCACCAACCTTCAGAAGTTTGTAAAGTCCGTGGACTCCAGTAGTGGTTTCCTGTAAGTTTCAAGAACCAAGGCATAGATTTACAAAACGTGAATGCATTTAAAATGAAAGAGGAGTAGTTTAAAACATACCTCAGAAACCCCCTTAATTCCAGCAGCAAACTGGGGATACTTCTCTAATACATGACGGGTTAAATCACCACCATCGTCCAAGATCAAATTGAGGGGCTGGTAAAGATACGAGAAATTAAAATAAGTTTGAATACTAAAACTATGATCATGCATAAATCGGCTAAATCAAAATGAAACCGTGTATAAAGTCTAATTGCATACCTGACCATCGGGCCAAACAAGAGTTTGATCAACACACCAAATGTACTCCTCTTCAGTTTCGCCTTTCCAGGCATAAACAGGCACTCCAGTAGCTGCAATGGCAGCAGCGGCGTGATCCTGAGTACTGAAAATGTTGCAGCTACTCCATTGGACCTATGAGAATTACACACAGCATCGGTACTTAGACTGCAATAAAAAATACAAATTATTTCTGAAAAATAGTATTCACACATACAGTTGCTCCAAGTTCCGTAAGGGTCTCAATTAAGACGGCAGTTTGGATGGTCATGTGAAGACATCCAGCAATTCGAGCTCCCTTTAAAGGTTTGGTTGGTCCATACTTCTTTCGTAGAGCCATAAGTCCAGGCATTTCCTTTTCTGCCAACATGATTTCCTTTCGTCCCCATTCTGCTAACTTGATGTCAGCTAAAATGCCAAATAAAGTTCGTATAATTGTATCTGCTTAGTTGGCTTAATCATTATATGACATACATTATTTTATGCACATTTTCCTCAATAACGCATAAGAATAGGTAGCTGCCAACTTGCTTTACTAGTACAACTAACAATTATATATTTTGAAATGTTATGCAATTATGATGAAATATTGAGAATGTGAAAGGCCGCGTTACAAAGACATGACTTCCTACAAACCTATTATTTCTTTTGTTCCACAAAATTTGTCCATTTCACCAGATTTCACTAACAAGACCGTCCAAGGCTACATACACATACATCATAATGTTTGGACGTCATACCGTTAATTGCTATTATGTAACTTCTTTTAGGTATGCAATGTAAAATTTCTTTCCAGTTGATTCAGACTTTATAACAAACACTTGTTTCTTCCTACGGAAAAGCCAACTTTAACGATCATTTTGATAAATATGCATGCATCATATTCATGTAAGTAAATCAAAGGCATTTTCCCACAAGCAAAGGGATATTAAAAAACAAGTCTTGATGTAAGAAAATGTATAGCGATGAAATAAGATAAACGTAACAGGATGTTGGCTTGGCTGTGCTTGTGCTGGACTTGGACCCAGAAAACTACATTCCACTGTCTGAACGGATATAATGAATGATGAGAAAAAGAACACACGAGAAGAAATGTTACATAATCCACTGCTGAGATGAATGATATAACAAAATTGACGCGAGAGGCTTTGGTTTGATAATGAATATAATAATGCAAAAAATATGCCTGCATAATACATAATATGAAAATCGATTTCAAATTGGAAAAAACTCAAATGTGATTGTATACAATGCAATTATTTGCACAACTGATTACTGCAGGTGTGCCAATAACCTGCTAACACAAACAATTCTTTAAAAAGTCATGCAATCCTGCCTAGTAAAATCTCATGCATTTAATAATTGTAACAGTTACAGTTACTCTAAATCAGAGAAAATATGTATATAAAAATCAATGAAGCAAATCCAAACTACGTAGTAATATTGCTTTTCCCTATAGTTCTGATTTTCTGATGCATTTAAATCCGGGGTTGTAATCTAAGTACCATTATGCTTCATTTTAAAAACTAGAGATTACAAAACTCTTTCTTACTTACCAACTTTGTATGGTGGTTTGGTGGCCATTTTGAGCTTGAAAGTTAAAGGTTTCCGTAAGTTTTCGGTTTAAGGAATGCAGCCTGAAATATAAATTAATTACAAAAACTTATTAAATTTACTGTTTTCAGCAAATAACTGCTCAATCACGACTGAACTAAGAAGGAGCGCAATTTATATTCCACTAAAGTAATATTGAATGCTATTATATTCCTTCTTAACACTTGACCTTCAACCTTCTTTGATCGTTCAGAATGAAGGTTATTAAACTGTTTGTCAGTGCTCAATCATTTCACATTTTGACTGCATAATTAAGCTCAAATATGACACGCCGACTAAACAAAGTACATGAATTTCGATACTCCACACTGAAAATAGCATTTTATTTGGCAATTTTAAGTTAACATTTAAGTCCAAAGGAAACACCGCATCTGCTGTGTATAAAATGCATTTTCTCACTTACTAAATATAAACAGATTAGCTTGTTTGGCGTGTCATGAAAAATTGAAACACGGTCCGATGCAACAAATAAATGCGGCGATGTATATTGCTGTCATATAAAAATGTTCAAGGGATTAAGATTGTTACCTTTTTAATGAGGAGGATGATGATGTGGAAATTGGAATGCGAGATGTCCGTATGGATGGAGTGCACGAGGAAAAAGACAAGTTGGCTTGGCACGTCTATCCGCTTTTATACACGGCTCCCCTGAGAAGTTGTTGCTGGGTTAAAACATCTCCTATGCTATATTGACGTACATAAAACCCAAGCTCCTCTTGTTCCTTCCTTCCTATTAACATCAATGTACTATCACTACTATCCCATTTTTCGTTATGTATTACAATGCAAATTGCGTAAAAACCTTAAAGCAACTCACCTTTACCTTTCAATCAGAATCATCATCATGAGAACTGGATTGTGTGAAATCATAGCAATTATGGGGATACAGATGGAGATAGATGGAGAAATACTTATGCATTTAAAGTCTGACTGAGCGTGTTTTGGCAATGGTAAAACTTTCATTGCAGCATTATATAATACGCATGAGTTTGTTATGTAATGTAAATGCTACCTGAAAAAAATGACCAACTTATCAAATTATAGGTGAACTTTAAGGCTGTAGATTAGGAAATATTTAATAGAGGATATTTATTATTCGTCATAAATTTTAATTGCATAAAAAGCATCGGTGTCAATTTTTCAAGTATTAAACAGTTAAACAGACACCATAATTCTGATTTAGGGTATATTTACACCTTTCAATATCCATTGAATATCGGCAGGTGCTTCTATCTGTATTACAGTATGATGAGATGCATTATGGGACATGCTCGACTAAAAACTTTTTGTTTAGATGTCAAACATTTCCTTATCTTTTGCAGCTTTCATGATTTTAATATCCTTCCATAAAAAAATTCTTCTGCAATAAAATTATTACAATTCACTTGTCCAATCGCACTAGCTAATTTATCATTATCATGTCAACATCAAATGACAAAAATTAACATTAAACGATTCTTTATGCCCCAACCCATTTAGTTTAGCATAACGGTTTCTAAAAATACTGAATAAATAAAATGATCATTCATACAGATATTTGAAGAGTAATGTAAAAGGTTCAATGCACTTTTAAAGACTAAAATTTCTGCGTCTAGGAAAAACTATTTTTATTAGGAATCCATTATCCCCTCGATCAATCAAACTCAATCAAAGAGCCATTGTTTTTTGCTTTCGTACATGCATAATTAAATCGAAAAACGCACTTTTTGTATTATTGCCAGTAACTGGTTCTTCGTCAAGATTTTGATTGACAGGTATGCAAACATATATTCAATTCAAATTAAAACAAATTGACAATCAAAGCTGGACTGAATCAACTTTAACTAATCATAGACATGAATGAATTTTAATGCCCCAGATTTCTGGGTTAGATTTAGATTCCTTCATGAACCTTCGACCTTGAGGAAATGGTCAATCGACTTAATTATTGGGGCAAAGTGTGAAACGGTTAAACCAACATTAACACAATTGGAATGACAATTAATTAGTCTCTTGAGTCAATCGTCATTCATATTCCTTGAGTAGAAGTTTGAAAAATTAATTACGTAAGTGAAAAGACGAACATGAAAATGGTCTGACTATGATGCTGATGATGCAGAAGGGTATTGTGCACAAAGCACAGGTGGTCACAAACAATGTGAGCCACTACACATATACCTTATACACATCTTTGGGGGAAATTCGGATGCGTCATATTGACAGAGCAAAAGTGTTCGACAAAAAGATTCTTCTCGAAGAAAATACATAACCTTTTATGGTTAACTACTCAAATTTCTGACCTGGATGATGAAACTTTTTTAAATCATTCTTTGTGATTGGCAAACTCAAGGAGGAAGGAAGTTGGAGTTCGTGTTGAAAGTGTTTTATTTGTAAATATCTGCACCTGTTATACATTGTTCATTGCATAAAAGTTTGAAGGTTATTTTGTTTGCGAGATCTATAATTAAATTGCAAGAGTTTTGCAACTGAATACATAATGGGCGATGAAAAGGAATTTTTGGCAGTGACTGTGACCAGCAACCTTAGTTCGTTGGAGACTGATCGACGCTTTCCATCCGATGTGACTGTTGGAAATTTGAAGGTATGATGAATGTTGTCCATGACATGATTGGTCTTGATTTGAATAAGTCAGGTCAGAGGTTGGAGGTTAAATCCTGAAAGATCTGCAGATTGATGTTTAACTGGATTTTGTTTTGGCTAATTACAGGGAAAGTTGGAGCTGATGACAGGTGCATCAATGAACACAATGAAATTGGAACTGAAAGATAAGGATGATCAGCTAATTTATGAACTAACGGATGACAACTTGACGTTGTCACAAGTTCATGTCAAGAGTGGAATGAAAATCCATGTGATAGACTCGTCAGACAACATTTTTGATGAGGATAACCCTGATGCAGCTTTTAAATATGACGAAGAGGACTACCATCAAAGAGATGGTAATGTAGTAGTATTTATCTGAACTCTAAACATGTACAATTATTATTTTCTAATGTTTATTCATATGTTATATGTTCTTGGTTTATATTTCAGAGTCCATGCGCAAATTTCTTATGAAGAACAAACTCGGAAAGTTCGATGAAGAGAAAGCAAAGAAAAAGTTGGAAGAGGAGGAAAAAGAAGTGAAACTTTCAGAATCCATCAAAGCCAGTGATAGATGTGAGGTCAAAGTTCCTGCAAATCCAGTTAGGCGTGGTGAAGTTAAATACGTTGGTAAAGTACATTTCAAAGAAGGAATCTGGGTTGGGATTCAGTATGATGAGCCACTTGGAAAGAATGATGGTACGGTTGAAGGGAAACGGTATTTTGAATGTAAGCCCAAGTATGGTGGTTTTGTTAGACCGAGTAATGTTACAGTAGGGGATTTCCCAGAAGTTGATGAGCTGGATGAGATATGATGCGAAAATGTTAATGTCTCATAGTGTCTGGTGATTTTGTAATGCAACATTATACGTATAATCCAAGTTTTTGTATATATTAGTTTATCAGTTTCTTAAAATCTTAATTAATTTCGCTAACAAAAGATCTCTCGTCTATACCTTCATTAAAGATTAAAGCTTTACTCTTACTATTGTACCGTCGTGTATTACGAAATTTTTGCGCTCATCTCATAATTAGGTGTGCATTTGCAACGGTCTATTATTGAACATTTCTATCAACAATAATAATTGATATGTAAAAGCATCGATTAATGCGAATAGCGTTTCATTTTGTCTTGTATGCATATGTGGTATGTGAATGAGCACAAACAAAGGTAAGCGGATACATATTTTAATATTTTTTACAGAACAATATTGCTCCCTAAAATAAAATAAAAAACCTGGAACAAATGTTCGGTTCTCAGCATTCGTGATATTGTTTTCTACCACTGTGTGTCCTGCCCACCGCTCACTGTCCACGTCCAGGATCCTAACCATCTGGACATTTTGTTTGGTTATTTTTAGTACCTGTTGTCCAGGACAACGATATACATGTTCTGGGGCCGTCCCTGGCGCTTTCTTTCTGGCCAGGCATTTTCTGAATATTGCAATGCCTTCTGTCCGAATGAGTGGTATGCAATGTAAATGTAAAGCTATACGTGCACCTGAGTAATGACTGAGTTTAGTAACTTCTTGCATTATGGAATGAAATGAAGTTAGTCCGCTGGAGTGGGAATTGAATAATGCACTCCAGAAAGAAAACGGGAAAGTTGGATTAGATTGTGCCTTCCATATAACGTTTCGTGCTTCTGATTGTGAATTGCATCATACCATACATACTCACTCCAACACTCAAGTAATATCATAAGTGAGGTCTAAAGAGGAATATTGACAAACAGTTTTTACATCTTTTCATTTCACTCTAGGACATTCCTCTTACTACTCCACTTCCGTGTTTTCACCTAATAGTTTAAGTGAGAATTCAATACATTTCACATTCAGTTCAATAAAGCCGTTTCTTTAAAATGGTGCATGTGTTATTCATTATAACACGACTAGAACTACTTGTCCTTAGCATCACTCCTTATACTTTCGTATGATACTTAAAATATGATAGGACACGAGTTTAAAGGCAACAAAGATTCATAAACTAAAACATCATGGGGGTTTTCTGTTCGTTATACTTCAATAATATGATACTCCAGTAAATATTTAATCTGGTAGACACTCCTCATGGAGAATGTGTACATTGTTATTTGTCACAAGAAACTTGGACAAGCGCTCAATATTTTAGAATCCTCGAGTTGATTGGTATAGCCGATAAGATGTAACGATTTCAGAATGTCATTTTCATACAAAAGTTCAAACTGAGTTGAATAGGAAGGCAGTAGTCGTAGCGGAATCTTCTATTGTGCACGGTTTCATGACGTTTATACATCTACCATTTTGTTGTACGATATGACTTAAAAAAGTCTTTTCCAATTGTGACAAATGACGCAACTTCAACTTGGTGGCAAATGGAACAAGATAAAAATTGGGTAAGCTTAATTTTAAAATTCATACATATATATACTGTTCTTCTCATATTCATATCAAGAATACGATTCTCCTATTTACAAAATCAAGATATAGTAGCGCTTATGTAAGAGTATAATTGTTCCCAAACTTGGAAAACAATGGTTTAAAATTGTGATATTTAATTAGAGCAGTCTTCGGGAATTACATTTGTATGATGAGAATTAGATTCTTTCAAACAAAAACTGATGCTGCTGGCATATTATATAAATTTTCATGAAAACAGGAAGGGTGACAATTTATATAGCTTTTGAAATGAGTGTTACATTGTCAGTGGCTTAAAAAAAGTTTAATCAAATGAAAGTGAAATCATTGTACAATCATGCGTTTTTATAGCATCACAAATCATATTAATGATTTAATATTGAAACAATGCTGCGGTCAATGTTTTTATGCTATTCACGCATTGTTATGTATGCGGTATGTTGAGGTTCAACAGTCAAGAAGAGCAGTAATAATTTAATGATCACACACCGACACATCTCGTTTAAAATCTGCATTGTTTTATAATTAGTGCTAATGTATGAATTCGATTTTTAACTTTATGAATATTAAATATCGTATGAAAGCAATAATATAGCCTGCGCACTATTTTGTAATAGGCTCACAATGAACACGACTTAACAATCAATGTAAAAAAGGAAACCGGAAGGAGGAAACACAAATAAGTCACAAACATTATACTTCTTACATACTAATTGACAATTTAATCCCTTGTGTATTTGCTGTACCAACTCATTAAAATGTAAAAATTCCATTCTGGCATCAAATCAGCAACTAGAGAGATGCAACATAAAACAAATGGGTTAAATTGATAAGGAAGCTGAATACAATGGATAATCTAGGTATTCAGCTCGGTTTTCTTTAAATGATGGTGAGATGTGATAATGACAATGGACAAGGGATAAAATTACGTTGTAAATATGTTTTTGTGAACAAAGAAGAGAAGAACGCAAACAAACCCATCATAATATTATCGTCTTTCATATCCATTAAGTATGTGTTATTCTGTAATCTCATGAAACGACAAGTTACAGTATTGCGTGTTAAGTTGACATCTCACACGTATACATGCCTAGAAAAATTCATAGACATATATATCATCGATGAATGTACTATTTAGTACCATTTTAATTATGATACATTGAATAATGCATTCATTTCAAGACCGACCAAGTTGCTTGGTGTATATTTGCGTTCATTCCTAAAGGAAAGGTTATTATATGAGCATGCATGCACAATAAAGCAGTTTGTTAATGAGTTCCGTTCCGTCACATCCACATACCTGAGCGTGATGCAGACAAATGCAAAATGAATTAAAATGTGCTATAGAAATTGAATTGACATACATCCTCCTACAATACACATGTTATCACCACTATAATATTGATCGTTAAAACAAGTATATTCATTCCAATCGTGTACTCGTGCATTTCATAATACAACAACTGTATTCCCTTGTTAATGGGATGTCACGAGTGTCATGAAAAACACGAAGAACATCGAAGAACTCACATTCTCACTTTTGGCAACGTCCCACCTCCTCATCAACCTGTTAAGTTTTGTGTTCCATTTTAGTCTCCACTAAAACTAGGAGTGTCAAGTGGTTTTATTGATTGTTAAAGCTGACAATTTATTTATCAATATTTCTAATTGCATCATCACCATTATGTTTCAAACTGCAATTTTTGGTTCATTATAGTAGCGGAATGTTTGCGTGTCTTGACTATATACATTCTCTGACTTTATGAGAAGAAAGCAAACCGCCTTTTTGATACATTGCATTCAAGTTTTCAACCAGCTTACACGTATTAGGTTTTCGATTTGGTATTAACATGTCGGTGACCTGAGTGTTCCTTTTGCATATTGACTTTGTTTGCATGTTGGCGAGTGGTTAATGATAGCGTTTGAGACTTGATCGATCTGTTATTTCGCTGGCTGAAGGAATTTTCAATAACGAAATTATTAGGTAAGTCTAAAATAATAAGGTATCAGTAAATAGATTCGGTTTCAGTATTATATTGCTATACTGTAAACTGTAATTAACCATTGTGCTGCATTTTTACTTTACTAAGCAGATGGCTCTTTCTTAAGTATGTCTTACACACCCCAATGATTTCTGCTACCTTTGGAATGGTGTTCTTAATAGTATATATACATGCATGCTTATGATTTTTGCATGCAAACAAGAATGAAAGCCATAGTAAGACATTAAAGAAACCAATTTCCGTGGAAACAGGGGAAAAGGAAAGCAGGACATGGAGATAATTAAGGTTTGCATTTGAAAATCAAAATAGACTCAATGTAATTTCCGGCAAATGATACGATAAGCTATAGAGGCTTCGGTTGAGTTCAGGCGGGCTAAGGTCCGTCAAAGTTGGATAATTAAAAGTGTCACCTTGTTGCATTTCCGGCAGAAATGTAATTGACATAAATGAGATAAAGTAGTAAAAGAAAATGAGTGCAATACAAACGATAGCGATATGTCTTTTGAGTGCAATTGCATATATTATGTTATTATTTTCCTGTTACTTTCAGGATAACCAATCTTAAATGGATGTTGAATATAGTTTGCGTGTACTAAGTAAGTCGAACCAATTTAGCTGACAGAATCAGCAATGTCAGGCAAATTGAGTCATTGTGATGAATGGAAATTGTTTCACTTTTGTTGTTGTGCGTGAACATAGTATTCAAAGGACTTCTTTGTGGCTGAATTATGGGTAACGTGTGGCTTATTGATTGAGAATTTATCTGAAAATCAATGAAAATATATACCCAAGCCTTGAGAACGATCAGTTGATTAGAGTATTAGAAATTCCATTAGAGAAAATTACCTATTGAATACCAAAACCATTAAGTATATGAACGCATGAGAAAGAGTATTCTTCATAAGTATGTTCACCTTCAATTAGGGCGTTTCTTATGCAAAAACGAATACGAAGTTGGTTGGTTTTTACTACCCTGTCATCTGCAACTGTTTTCCGAGCCGATTCAAGCCAATGCACATACAAAAATTTGCAAGAAAGAATATTATTAGTATCTGTAACCTATAGCCAGTGCCTACTTGTCCTTTGGTAAAAAAACATTCCAATGGACAGGAATAAAGCGAAAAAACAGAAGTTCACGAGCAAAGCAAGGACAGAGAAACATAGCGGAAAGACAAATGTGTGAATTAGGTACATTCTGGTTCTGGGGAACGAAAATATATATTTTTTATAAATCATAAAATTCATAACTTTCTTTTTTTATACTAATGTAACCACATTTTTCCTTCGAATTTGACATATGTATTTATGTGAGTGAGGATATACTCTTCTTTGTTCATGCGTCTTGGTATTATTCACTTCCTAATTTGTACTAAAAATAACATACACCTTAGTTCAGACACTTCATAACTAAATATAGCAAAAGCACATATTTTAGGCAAAAATTGGGTTCAAAAGACACTTTTTGATTTTGACTGCAGATGTTTCTTGATATGTTCTTTCAAGTGTGCTGCTAACCGCATTGGCAATTCCATAACAGATGCGATGCTCGCTTTTTATATTCATCATGCTAAAGCGAAGCTATTGATATGATAAACCTCATCAAGCAGAAAACTGTACTAGAGTTATAATCTATTTTCAACAAAAATCAGTTCAAAACTGTATTTTTAATACACACCACACTTCACCATTATATTAAAATACAGCACCAGACTGCTTTATCTCATCCGCATATCATCGGTTCACACAATGTCAAGTCATTGCAACGTTTTCCCATTTTTGTACTTACAAAGTGAAACAGTACAATATCCTTATCCTCCCTTTGATTGAAGCTATATAATCTCAACAAAACAGATTTACAACGCGTTTTCTTGGGGGGATAATAAGATCAGTAGACACAATAATGATGATGATGATAATGTTTTAAAATACTTTGCGTACAACATAGCTCCCTCAATCGTTTTCATATTTAAATGAAGCTTGTAAAGAAGCTTGTACTTGTATGATTATCAACAAGCATCATCATCATCATTATATTCAAGTTGCACAAAGAAAAAGAAATGAACCAAGCTTAAATGAGGGAATAAGGGAAATCATTTACAATAGGAATAAGGCTGACTAGAAAATAATGTCGCTTTTTATGTAAGACCTCTTTTGTTAAAAGGAGACCTTTTTATCTAAATCGTTGAATCATTCATCCATCCATCATCATCATTCATGTTACCACTTACATTTAACTACACCACATGGCACTAAATGTAACATAAAGCAGTTACTTCATTCAGACAGATTTTAATCAAGAACACGGTATTTATATGCACAACTGTGATGATATGAGTGCATATTCAACACGTACAAAAAGAAGAATGCTTAATTGTAAGAAAGCAGTGTAATACTTCTTTTTACTACCGTTTTTCTTTTCTCTCTGTCTCTCCCTCTCAATAAGGATTCTGGCATACATCCTTATCCCAAGCTGTAAAAGTGGCAAGTTCATGGCAATAATGTAAATGAGATAATAGTAAGCTAATACAAAAATTAAAATATATTGCAGGAAGGTGATGTGGATATGGGTTGATACATTGATACTATTGATACAAACTGCATACATAGTGCCTACCTTGACCACAATTTCATAATAATTTGTTTTACATACATTGTAAATCCTACTACATTTTTCTATATTGATTTAACAAATGGAAGAGTCCCTAGTGTAACCTTCCTCGAGTTGTGCTGTGAGACAGAAAGAAAAGCAGTTGAAGTCGAGTTGAGAATCAGGCAGTCATCATCTTCTTCTTGTTCGCGTTCGGTGGGGAGGTTTCTGCTACTATAGTAGTAATTTTTTACTTTGGTTTAGCACTTCCTATAAACCCCCTGTTGCTATATACTGTCGACTTTTTAGACTTATTTTTAAAAAAGCTATAAAACCTCACCTGACATTCCACAAGAAGTTTTAACTTTAGCATATGATACATACTTACAGGGTATGAAAGTTCAAAGATCCATATAACATTATTATATAGCTTCAGTGTAAGACAATAAGTTCGAACGAATGACGGTGCATCAGGAGATGCATGAAAGCTCGGTGAAGGGGAGTTTACATGGATGAGTGACCAGCGATATGGGAAAGAAGTGAAGGTGTTCTAGTGCCAAAATTGGACAAGCTTTGCTTCACCAAGAAAATGTATAATTTTATCTTTGTCAGTATTTCTTCATGTGCGTAACACCATCAAACGTTATATACAGAAGCAGAGACAGCTTATACAATTCCCTGAAAACATGAAAGAACAAAAGTTTTTCTTTTGTAAGCATGCGATTTAAGCTGGGTTAAACTAAATGTTATGTATTGGAACCGCTAGTAAAAAGTGATTAATATTTCTGTAAATTATTACTTTGAAAGTAATTGCAAAATGTGTAATGTGGAAGTGCAGAGTGTAAAAATTTAAATCATTTTATGAATCCCTTGTTCTGTACTATTAATGATAATGAAAGGGCCAAAGAATTTGAGGAAACTGCTAGCACATATCTGTTTCCACTTTGGTTAGGTACACATAAGACAATGTAGATAAGTGACGAGGAAACCTCCGAAACCGTTACTTTTCCATAAAATTTACCGTGTCTACTCCAGTCAAAGTCTTGCACATCATGCACAAAAGTAGTAAGTGTGTGTAAATTTATTCCATCTTGATAGCGTATCTGAAATTTCCCATTCTCCTTCTTCAAGAAAGTGTAATTTACTTTTGATAAGTTTTTGTCGACTCTGCTCTGAACTGACTCTTGATTTTTTATTGTTTGGTTTTTGAGTGATATAAACATGTAATTTCTTGGAGAACCAAGTAAATTTATGTCTGCTTACATGTTGGCATATGACCAATCACTTGCACCTCTTATCATTATTTCAAGAAGCCAGTAAAATACTTAAGTGTAAACTAAATATTATGCAACTTTTCATGCTCCTTTGGCTTGTCTTTCGGCCAGGGAAAATACTTTGAATGTTTACTTCCGCTTCATCGCGTTGTTTTGCCTTGATCTTGTTTGCATTTTCTCACCATACAGTTCCATAAGTATTTACAGAGAACAAGAAGACAGGAAGACAATTCTCGAATAAATTGTGCCCTCAAGAGAAGAAATGAGCCATAATGAGTGTATTGGGCAGGGTACTACTTCACGTTTGTTCAGCTACTTCTTTTCCATTATATCCGGTTTCCTAGCTAGATCGCTTTTAGGTAGAAGCATAAAATACATTTCCCCTTACTTTTCTCACTTTTTTAAGAAATCATAAAATTATGTATTTTTGAGGTGAGTGTGAGATGAGGTCTGTGACTTGATGCTTGAAAAATAAGCATTCTCCCGTATCCTTGCTGTTTGCTGTATATACGTGAAGGTGAACTTTTATTATGGAAACTACCGAAGCGGAACAGGATGGATCTCTGATGATGATGATGGCTGTGATGCCAGGCTAGCGAATAAGAAGAAAAAACGTTCCCACAACACTTTACAGCTTCACCACGTATTATTCACCACACAGCACCGGAACTTACAATCATTTCCATGCTTCTTGTGGCTAAAAACTTTACCTTTTCATCATCATGTCATCATCACCATCATCCTCTACACGAAAACATATAAACTTCAAAACTTTTAAGAAAAATATGACTCATTCCTATTTCTTTTTACGTATATTGCAAATTTCTACGAAACAGCCAGCCATCCAACATCCACATCAATCTCGTGGAGGCAGAGATGCAAATATGGGAAAAAGTTTTTCACCTGTGATCTTTGCTCCATGCGCGTTATTGGATTGCATAATTACGTGACTTGTCTCACATTCATGTATTTTCTTATGAAAACGAAAGAAGGATGTGGTGAAACTTTTTCTTGAGCAAGTTTGCTTTCTTTAATCCTTCGTGAACAAAACGAGGTCTTCAAACGATTCTTCACTAAAAATCCAGTCGCCAACATTTCCTCTTTTAGACCTTTGCTACTACAACAAGCAGAACTCATCCAAAAAGTCTTTGTAAACACAAACAAAATTCGAGCTTGTGTTTGTCTTACCTTTCTCTACATCAGTATTCAATACTAGAAGATTTTGGTTCATGATAAACATTTGCTCTATAGCCTTTCAGACCTTGGGGCTCAGTCAGGCTCATTGATCTTTCAGAATCAACAAAATACCAGTATTGTACGCATTTATATCTGATGCATTCAGACTCATCGTTGAATTTGAAGATGTGAAATATTTTTCTTTAATTTACCTCTGTGATAAGCGAGATAAACACTTATTGTAAAAGGTATTTTTCTTCTCATTCCAGGTTTAAATGAGGTCAACTGTTTAACTAGGATGCGTTGTAAAATGAAATCCTGTCTGGGTGCAGCTTGCTCCTTCCAAAACAATCTGATTGAAATTGAGCCACAACACCGGAAATGGAGAAGAATCCACGGTTTCGAGTTGCCCCTTCATCCTCAACAAATTCTTTCCTGGGTTATAATGCTGTTTATAGCCATATTTACATATGCCGTCATGATCCCAGATCTTCCAGGACATTGTTTCCTGGCATTCCTTGTGTTCATCACTGTGCTCTACACATTTCTTCTAATTTTATACTTTGCTGCAACAATAGTTGATCCAGCTCATGCAGCTGTGAGAACCACAAAGAGTAAAACTCCAGTCCCAGAGTTTGATCGGGAAAAGCATCTCCACGTGATTGAAAATGGAAGATGTCATTTGTGTAATATCACTGTGACAAGTCAACGGACGAAACACTGTGGCATTTGTAACAAGTGTGTGGAAGGATTTGATCATCGTAAGTTAACGCATTTTCTAAATCCTATTCATTTCGTATCAGGCAAAACAAAACATTTTTTCTTTGTCTTCACAGATTGCAGATGGCTTAACCAGTGCATTGGACGACGAAATTATGTGTTGTTCCTTGGAACAGTGATTTTGTGTACCATAGCTAGTTTGTTTCTAATCGGGTTGAGCATCTATCTTATCGCTCGTCTCTGGTCGCCCCAAGTTTACTACGAGAGTGAACCTGACATGTCAGTAAATCATGATGTCATGAAGATACCAGTGCCACAGTATCTTTCAAATTATACAAGTACAACCCTACCCTCATCATCATCTTCAACAATACAAACCACACTTCTTGAAGATAGCGCAATTTACTTGTCGTCGTTGTCACCACAAGCCGCATATCGAGCTGACGACAATGCCAGTGACATAACAGGGACAGCAGCAGATGTTTTATTGTCATCTCCTACTGAAGAAATAGCAGCTACAACAACCACAGCAAATCCTACAAGAACAAAGACTTTAAATACGGAAGCATCAACAGCGTGGCCACCGGTGCAACAGAGAGATTTATTATTAGACAACGAACTGAATGAAGACGAAGAAGGAGATAATGGGACAGCCAATAACAATAGTAATTCGTCTTCTTTACCAACCTCTATCTTGAAATTTTCCGAGGTGGACAAGAGTCGCACTCCAAAAACGATTCTGTACGCTTTCGTCATTATAATTTGCATCATAGCTGCGGGAATGCTGACACATTTGTTGGTGTTTCACATGTACATTTGTACAAAAGGACTGACTACGTACGAGTATCTGAAGCCACCTCTACCACAAGCTCGCCTTACCTCACCAGAGTCGAGAATAAGTAGGAAAAGTTTAGACTCTGGAGGCTCATCTTCTGCCGGAAAACAGGGGGAGCGAACTAGTGCCATCATTAAGCGAGGGGATGGAACAGTAGCAAGTGGAGTTGGGGGCAATACGGACTCCAGTAGTAATCCGAAGAAAGAAAATGATCGAGGAGACGATCCAATGAGCCCCATTTCCATCGAAGAAGAGTCCGAAGCTATTTGGACAACCATGACAGAAATTGATCTCAATGCACCATCCGATTTTATTGGTGGTGGAACTTTACCGAGAAATGGTAACAATTCATTGTTAGGAGCTGGTGGTGTATTGTATGAGCCATCCTCATTGGAGTTTGCCGTGGATGAGAATGACTTTGAAAGAATTAACAATGAAAAGAATAAAACTCTGAATGCGATGGCGCTAGCCACCAGCCATTTCAAGGAGGAGAAGACAAAGGATGCCAAACGTAAGAAAATGAAGTCTTATTCTGCAAGTAGCAAAGAGAAAACAACCAAAAGTGGTGGAATGAAGGTCACAAGTGCACTTTCCAAGAAGTGGAGTGATTTGTTCGGGAGTGGAAATAAGGTTAACCCCGCCGCAACTGAAGGGGATGGTAATCCTTCGTGATTAAAAGGAAGAGTTAAAACATTATGGGATAAGTTTCAAAACTTTATTCATAAGAATTATCAAGAATTCCCAATTTTTACATTTTTCATACGACTCAATCATATATATCTTCTGTAGTATATTTCAATACTGACAGCTTGTATTATTAACGATGACATAATTTAAATATATATTTTCTCTGTTTTTGGAATGTGGAACGCTTGGTTAACTCAAGGTATTCATCAACTGTTGTTGTTTTTTGTAACATTTCCTACTTTTTGTAGACCAGCTCACTTTATTTTTTATTCGTGAATACCTTGAAAACATTTTAACTTTATATTTTTTATTGTTTCATTTGGATATGTAGTTGTTTTCCCTATAGATTCTCTAGAATATCAACGAACGAACCATTTCTTATATTTATGCATACATTTATTTAAGTTTTAAAATGTGCAGTATATAAGATAGATAACGTCTCAATTTTGAAAATTGTGTAGCTCCTCGTTCTTTTCGTTGATGGCTGTAGGAAATGGAAGCAGAGAAAATTTGTAATGTTTTTACCAACTAATACAAACAAACCATGCATGATGCTAATATTTTTAGAATTAGGTCTTAAACTATCATAAATGTATTCAATTAAAATTAATTTTGATATTCTAAATGACAAAAAATTCAAAAAATTAGGACACAGCTATTTTGTCAATATATCGACTACACTATTCTGCTGTCTTGATTAGTCAATTCCGATTTACGATGAATGGCTAAGTCTAGTCTTTTAAGGAAAATATTTTTGCGTCAAATTGTAGTGTGATAAGTATAATGGTTTGGATAATTTCATGTATCTCTTATATAAGTTTTACGGTAAAAACAAAGTAAAACTGGAATCTTTCAAGAATACAAAAACCTGCTGTTATAGCTTATTATATCCCTTTCTTTATCAGGATTGGAAAGTTCAACTAAAATGTTTTAAGTTACAAACAAAATGTGTCAAAAATTTAATTTGTGAGGTAGATTGACCCGCAAAGGAAATGGTGTACAATGAACGCGATTTAAAAAAAAGTATTTGTTGCATAATTAATTATTGTATCTCAAGTACATTAAGTTCTGATGATAATTATTATTATTCTATTATTGTGACTGCTGACTATTACTATTTGCTTAATTATTAT
Organism: Orchesella cincta; assembly: GCA_001718145.1. Taxonomy (NCBI): domain Eukaryota; kingdom Metazoa; phylum Arthropoda; class Collembola; order Entomobryomorpha; family Orchesellidae; genus Orchesella; species Orchesella cincta. The sequence goes on from LJIJ01000927.1 coordinate 56,241, forward strand.
ATTATTTAAAGTTATATTTTATGATTGTTTTAATAATCAACACGTTACGAGCTAGTCTGAGTTATTAATTCTGAGTTTTTATATCTATGTAATAGTATGGTATGTAAGAGTAAAGTCATTTTAATTTTTTAATTCTTGACTAACAACTGGATTAAAGTTGAAAGTAAATAGCAGTTCAGCATTGAACCCTAAATGTCCAAGCACATTAGATTTTCACCATTTATGGTAACATATTGCAGTTTGATTTTTAAGAAATACGTTATTATGTCGTATTGTACCCCAAAAATGAATAAATGTTTATAGTGTATAAGGAACTGGAATTCGTTTGAAAGTATTGTAAATGTATATTAAAATATTCTGGTATCATAGATCTCTTCTCCTATCCCGACAATGAACAGTTTTCCACATTTCCATGCATAAATAACCCTCACAATATACAGATTATACGATTACTAACGTGCTCAATTTAATCAATTAACATCAAGCCGGCCTTTCACCGTAGTTTTTTCAGCATTCTAATATCACGAAATTCTTTGCTATCATATATGTTTAATGAAAATTGGTATGCATATTAGCAGATAGAGTATTTATGAGATGAACGTGAAACCGTATATTCTTACTTAACCACATCTATATGTTTCATAGTACTATAATTAAGTATAGGCATCGGCTGTCATCACCAACAAGAAACTTTCTCCTTAGTATCAAATTTCTTCTGTCTCGTGTAACTAATTAAAATGTCAAACATGCTCAGCAGTTGACGATGAGTACATATTACTGTATATTTACATGTACAGGCAGACTGGGGGATCTTAGGACCAAACGTCTCCGACTCTTCTATACGGTATATTCTACAAGAGCAACACACAAGCTTTCGGAATCCGCCCACGCAGTGTACCTTTCTGAGCTATGAAGAATTCAGAGTCTTCTGGGCACTCATGTACAGCAACAACCTATTTCACAAAAGCAACACAAAAGGAAAGTTCAAATGGCAAACTCTTACATCTCTATCCAGCCCAATTAAAGCCTCTTCTCTAACTAGCATGTTTACATTTCCCATAAGTTTGTGCCTACCTCATTCGCCAAAACGCTAATTTCTTCTGGAGCCTTAGCCACGTAGTCATACATGACCTTTGCTCTTAGCTGCAAGTTGTTGGACTCAGTTCCAACCATTTCCTCTTGCGAGTCATCGATGCTAAAGGACTGGCTCAAGTTTACACTATGTAGGGGCATACTGTGAATAATACGTGGTGAAAGCACTTTGTAATACATTTTTTTTCCATTGCACTCCAGTCCAAATTAAAGTTTTTTTATTGGATTTTTATTATCCTCTCACATGTCAAGTTCTCGGTTCAGATCAAGCATGACTTGATGGCATCTGGCAAAATACGTCGTTTGAGCTTGGACGAATGACTTGAGATTCTCTATGTGCCTATCCCTTGCAGCCATCAGTATCTCCATTTGAACTTTACATATTTCTGTCTGTGAGTTGAATTCTGACTGGGCTGCGATCACTTCACGCTCTGCCTAGTACAGTTAATTATATAGTGACAGTTGACATAAAAATGGTCTTCCACAAAGGAATATAAAATGCTTTGTATGCAAATAAATTCAAAACGTAGGAATGAACTTACTTGTTGAATCATAACTCTTGGATCCTGGCCATCTTTCTGCAACACGGTTACATAAACAAGTTAGACACAAGGGCAACATAAGACTTGTTTTGTTTAGCAGATTATAACATGAATAATTGTACAATAAGCACTGTTCTCTCACCGTTGGAGGTCCACTGCTCATACTTCTAGCTTTTCTAAGCTTATTCTTTGCCGAATCCAAATCAAGTCTAGTGTGAGTGTATGTGAAAACAACATCCATTTTTTGTTATCATTATTATTGTATGACATAACATGTAGAATCTTTTTGGGGCAATTAATTAATTAATTACCGTCTATTCTCCAACGTCTTTCGCTCTCTGGTGACATTTTTTACTTCATTTTCTAAAAATCTGGCAAGTGGATTCACAAAGGAGGTCAATGATGACGTGATGAACTCCCGTTCTGTTTGACCCACTTTCAGTTCTGCAGTTCCCACTTTCACCAGCATGCTTCCTATCAAAGCGCATAGGGAAATGGGTTTCAGGAATATGGTTATCATAATTTGCATAAACACTACTTTCTCTTTTGTTTGGTTGTCCCCTGGGGAGTGCCTATCAACGATGTTAGCTGGCGAAGAATGAACTTTGCATGAACTGAGCATAAATTAATAAAGTTGAATGGAAATGCCTGTTGCTCAAAACTAGTATCACCATACCCATACATAATATGCATTCAGTGAAAGCATACATTAAAGAACTGTAATTTCTTTTTTAGTCATGTCAAATGTGCAAAGACAGGGGATTCCTTTTTGGTTGGTTTTTTTTGTAAGAGCAGCCATCGTATCAATTCCCAAATTCCCAAACCATCTAATCGCATGGCAAGGACAAAACTAATATCGTGTTGTCGTGTATCCGTTTATCATGCCCTTTACGTCGTATACATACGTAAGTTACAATATGTATGAAAATGAAAACCCATGAAAGCCAAAAGTAACAAGTGTATTCCCTTTGCTTGTATATATGTAGTGTAATGGTTTCTTCGGAGAAATGTCGTTTTTTTCTTCATTTATTCTTACCATACGCCGCACTAGACCCGAATTCATTTCCAGCATCTATCATCCCTTGTCCAAGGCATTCAAGATTACTCATCCGAGACGGTCGCTTTTTATCTATTTTCTCCATCAGAAAGTCTTCTGCTCTGTAACCTGCAATCAGATAATGTATGGTTGATTACTCATGTTATTCTGTTCGGCACATGGGTACATGTTATCCTTTAACTGTCCGACAGTTGGCCATTACTCAGAATCAGATTGGAGTTGAAATGTAATTTAGCGAAATTACACTGTTTATGAAATCAAAGCATGTATGGGGCATTTTATACGTGCTAATAGTTGCGGTCCAGGAATCATGATTTCCAGACTCTCGCAAGGGCTAAACCTACAAGCTCTAATACAAATACAAACTACAACACATGCATAGTTTCTGATGGTGGTCTCAGATTTGTTTTCTAGGTGAGCACGTTTTTATGGTTAAACCGACTTACCGGGATTCGGTACAAGAACAGCTTCCGTGTCTTTGCAAATCCGTTGAGTCCAATTTTTTGCTTCATCCCCTTGTTTACACAACCTTTCCAATTGGGGATCAATGTTTGTCTTTTCTCCAGAATATATAACTTCTTCTGTCATCTACATAGAATTGGGAAAACATTTTTTATAATATAATCTTCTACTAGTAACTTGGTAGTAGAGTACTAGTATGACTAGTATGGACAAAAATATCATTACTGTTGTGGGACAATACAACGAAGCAAACTTAATGTGTTTTTCTTTGAAAGAAAATTTAATAGTAGGAAGAATGGATGTTGAATGTGATATCTACAAAGGTGAAAGGTAACAGTTTGGCTTACCTGCACAGCTCGAGAAAGGAAATGGCCAGCCTCCCCGACCAGCTTCTTAACATTAAAATCCATATTCATTTTGGAATCAATTTTGAAGAATTTCACCCACCAACTTTTAATTTAAATTGACTTTGCAAAGCCGACGATATACTATGCGCGAATTGGGCGTATTGATGCTACTTTCGATAAGCGCTTTCACTTTCAAGAAGGCCTATTTTTAACATACACTTAGTCGGTGAAAGTATTGAAAGGTAGTTGTTACTCCAACTCGAACAATGAGCAACGGATTTTAGTTACATGCGTTTAGTTTCTTGAATATAATATAGCAACGTGAAGGAATGATTCACGATGTGTATTGCTTTGAGTTTTGAGAATGAAAAGGCTACAAATCGTCTCACTCCCTTTTATAAGCAGATTATCACGTTTGGAGAACGTGCACTTTGAGTACAATATGCAAAACTTTCAATTTGGTACAGGCAATTGTTCCGAGCTCTTAATTTTCCAAATCTAATTATTCAAATCTTAATAACAGAGAAATGTGATAATGCTTTGTCCATGCTGGGAACACAGTTATAGTAGATGCTATCTATTGTGAATTGTGAACTGGAATGACAAAAATACCAAGAGTATCATCATGCTTCGATCACAGATAAAATTAGGTATGCCTAGTAGAAACGAGGTCTACGGAAGGGAAATGGAGAACTCACAGAGGACAACTTTGTAAATGTCTCTTCTCAACACATACATACATTATGTATATAATGTTTCAAGCATTGCAGTAGAAATAATCCCTTCTCTCAACTTTCACTTCCACATTTCCTCTGCATTGGGTGGAAAAAGTACACATGTAAAAAGCATGCATGATGATGTTATGATGTATGCCCTGGGTATTTTTATGAGATTTTGGTCGAACCACTACGACTTTCTCCGAATGGCTGTTCCGTGGTTCCCCAGAATGACGAAAAATGATATGGAACGTTCTCCATACATGCATATTTTAGTACATGATAGCTATTGCTTACATAATTGTTTTTTTTCAGTTGTTACTGCTTTCACGTTTTGTAATTTTAAGTATGTGTGTTTTGAAGAATGCGTGTAGTTTTTTATGGACAATGAAGTGGGATCAATAACCTATGATTTTTAAAACGCCAATACATGGTGAAAATTTAATCGAACACATGTTTTTATTACTTCACGATTCATGTCGTAATACAACTTGCTGAATACAATGAAGAAAAACAAATATAATGTGTATTTTGTTTCTACACAAGAATATTACTTAGTTTTTAAAATGATATATATAGCACTGTTTTCATCATCACTAGCAAAATAACGTTCATATCGTATGGCTACTTCTACTTATAAAGAACGTAAAGCTGGAAAATACATTTTTTATGATCATCATCATCATCATCATAATCACAATTTAATATGTACAACGAAAAACAAGCGTAGACAGAGATATTACCAAGAGTAGCAATAATTCAACTCAACTGTGATTTCTACTTGCAAAAACTTAAGACAACGATTACTATTTAGTGGATGGCTTAAAATAAAACTGCATTATGAGATTATAACTACCACGAGGGTTAAAGTGTAGGTAGGTTATACGAAGGTACAACATCCAATTACCGGCAACTATTTGGCCAGTTGACTGGAGAATAATACAGACAGAAGGGAAATGTTTGAACAAAAAGATGAAAACAGAGTTAATTGTCTCAGCAGACTCACATTAAGTTAAGGACTTGAAAAAATCCAACTAACTTCACCATTTACACTGCGTGCGGACGAGCGGAAGCCGTATAGTAAAATTGGTATTTCGAAATTATAACATACTGCGTTTTTTAAATTTTCTCTCGTTGATATTCATCTTTTTATACATATTTTGTGGAACAAATAATTATTAAACTAGTGTACCATAAGCTGGTGATTTATAAAAGCTACATTTGATATCATGCGATATAAATAATTACTAATAGGTCGATTGCATACGAAAGATTATTCCAAAGACTCTGATTATATTGCCGAGGTAAAGGGTAATCATATTCGTATCATGTGTGTCGATAGCACAGAAATTAAATATTATTTTAGAATCAGTAAAGTATGTTGAAAGATTAGTAATCAATACTCAATATAAGGAAGAAACATACTTTTCAAAAAGTACATAATTTGTTTGTTACTTGTATTATATGAAATACTTAAAGTGTATATTATAGGTATACGAATGATGCATATAATTCATTTTTGCTGGGCATACAAAAAGATGCTATTTACTTGTTGTTTTGTTGGAATGACGAATCTCATCATCGCTTCTGTTTGTCTGTCTGTCTATAGCTCAGCTATGGGGAAATCGTGGCCTGCGTAGTCTGAGATTTTTACCTCATCTTCCCTCAACTCTCACCGACTTCGAGACATTCTATCTAAATAATTGTGAAAAAATTCATCAAATCTAGTTCATCCATATCATTACTCTCAACAACTATTAACTTTTGTATCTAAATCTAAAGCGAAAGTAAATTTTCTCAAATTGGATTTATTGTTATGTACATGAAACATAAAAAGATTTGTCAAATAAAATCACTCATGACCAATAGAATTATTATTAGAAATCTACAAATATTTATACCTTCTGAGCTAATATATTTTCAACTTACGATGATTATTTTCTCTTTGGTCGCGAACCAATCATCATATGTACCTGAGAGAGAGACCTGTGAGATAAAGGGTTGAACTATCTCATTTTTCTGTCCTGAAGATGTTGCGGATTAAGTGTTTATACCGAGTCATTCTGACCAGGCATGTTATAATTTGCTTCACATCTCACTCAATCTGTGTATTTTCCTGCTCTCTTTTAACCTGTACAATAAGAAGAAATGGAAGGTGGCTGGTATATGACAAGACGAATAATTTAGAGACACAAAAAAATTTCCAATCCAATAAACTGAATTATCACATTTCAATGAAAAGAAAATCAGATGATTGTACTTGCCGTCATGGTCAAACCGTAATTGAGTAAATGAAGACAGATTATCAAATTTTGATACACATTTTCCATTTTCATGAAAATTAAACGGAATTTCAGATGAACGGAACTGGAATCACAGTAATATCTAAACGCATTTCAAATATGAAGAGATAAACTGCGATAAACCCTAAGTTTGGGAATATTGTTCTGCGATAATTTGACGCGATTCCTTGTACTTGACGGCCCTAAACGTAGTTACTTTAATGCAAGTGTAGTAATGATAATAATATAATACATCTTCATACTTTCCGGGAGAAGAAAACGATTCACTTCGCAAACTCCACCACACACTGGCTAATATTATCTCTCGCTTTTGTGAATGCTAGTACGTCTTTCGCGAAACAGCGTTCACTCGCCATCGTCAATGGCCACAACACGAAGAAAGCCACCGCCACCTTGGCCAACAGCGGCTCTATTTCGTCCACCTTCACCACCACCACCACCAATATTATTAGCTGGTCCTTGATTTCCAGCATCACCTTCCACAACACCATGTTCACCTTCTTCCTCTGAGGAAGATTCATCACCAGCTTCAGAGGGCTCCGGTCGTGGAGGGGAAGTATTGCGAAGAGGAGATGGAGCTCTGTGAAGCTGTTGGTACAAACCACCACGACCTCTTATTACATTTCGCAAATTAGTCCGACACACACGACAGAAGTTGTCCCCCGCTGAAAATAAAAACAATTTGTATTTGTTTGTCAAACGAGTATCTAACCAAATTTACTTGATATGAAATTTTCACTTACTTCTGATGTAATGAGTACAATTAGGGCAGGTGTTTTCGTCTAATGGCAGTGGCTTTCCGCATAATGAGATGTTTGGACAACGGACTATGTTATGACAAAAACAACAGTAAATTAAATTCTTGTTTATATTTTTAAAAATAAAGAACAGAGCCATTATAGATAGTACATACCCATTCGTCTGGGGCCAACGGCTCGGATGTCAGTGGCACAGTATGGACAATACGAGTCCATCACCCTTCTCATGGATTGACCTGCAATAGTTTCATCCAGGTGTCTTGCATAATTCGGTCGCAGCCACCGAGAGCTTGCTCGACGATAACGTCTTTCAGGTGCCATTGTTCACTCTTTGTACATTTGTCACAAGAAAATGCAGCTACTTTTCCTTCTTTCCGTCAAAGAGACCTTCAGTAAGACAATCAATAAGCCACTAATAATTTTACTTTGAGTTGTCACATTATCGCACAACAGATTTCGAAGCAATTCAAAACGCATTATGTAATCATTACATACCAGAACTGGTCAATCTCTCTAACAGATCTTTAAGAGTCTTCTGAATTTGTTCTGTCAAACTGTAGTCTCCAACCAATGGGCTTAGTAAATTTACTCAAACTTCCTTGCGAGTATAGTCTGAAAATAGTAAACCAAACGAGCTTACAGCTACATTTTTACCCACTATATTTCTTTCAGATAACGACTACGCTTCCTAATTCCTATTTCATCAGTCTTTTAATACATTTCTATTCAACTAAATCAACTGCACACCACCTTTCTCTATACACCACCCATCCCATTGACCTACCCTAGTACCCCATGTACCCCTATTACAATCTCCACTCACCCTTCTTCCATCCAGATTGTTAAATCAACCTTAAGCTTCACCTTCAACCCTTCCAACTATCATGGACATTGGACTGCAACAACTATAGTTCATTGCCTACTATATAAGACTACTGATTAAAAAGTAAAATTCACACGCAAACCCATCTGCAACAGAGCATACCATGCTACAATCACAATCTAAACAATAAAAAAACGAGCTGCTGACTGCATTTAAAGAACCCTTTCATAAAAGAATACATACTATCATTATTATCATACCTGTTACTGTTACGAATCCTCTGTATACAAACAAATCTGCTCCTCCTGCTCTGCTGCACTTTTTTCTCTCTCTCCCATGAACGTACGTAATTTTTGCGAAATCTGGTGAGAACAAAAAAAAAGTTGCCCATTATTTCAATACATTCCTCTCTACACAGATCATAATTACAATGTCGTGTCGTGTGGGTCGTGGGTAGGAATCTCAATCGTAATAATGAATATGAATACAAATGCACATGCTGATGATCTCTTCTCTAAACGTGGATGTTGAGCATTGAAACTTTAACAACACAACAGAAGTACTCTTCTCACTCATTTAGCGTGTGCAAGCATGACTGAAAAACCTGACAATAATAATATAATTCCACATGTTAACTCTAAAATATCCCCCATCCATCCCATCCACTCACCAAGTTAAAGTATAATATCAACAACCATCTATATTAGCACTGACTATACTCAGCAGTGATTTAAAGTAGGACAATGTACTTTAATTCACTCACCACACCACCATCACACACCATGTGTACAATACATGTGTGTTTGGTTGTTGAACAAAAAAAAACGTCTTTTATATGAGGATAGTTATATGACTATAGATATTTATGTATATACCTATTTTATATGTACATTTGAACAAATAGGAAATTTATAACAACCCTGTTTATTTCCTCACCTTTTCTTTCGAGTCAACTTTTTGACTCATCGACTCATTTCATGCACTCTCGATGAATTGCTTGGGGATTGAAAAGCAAGTTAAAAAATCAAGATGACGATAATGATGACTTGGATTAAATGCTAATTTTTAATGCAACTCCAATAACGAACTAAATCCTTTGTACGATGATTGAGAATGTACGTACACTTCTGCTCCTGTACACTTGAGAACATACACAAAAGAACAGGAAGGCGAGAAATGGGCATGTGAAGAAGAGAAGGTGTATCCAAAAATTCTTCTTGTTCCTTCAAGCCAGCAACAACAAAATACGAATGTTTGTTGTGGTTTATGAATGTACGTTGTGTCGTGGAGGCCAAGTGGACGCCATAGCGGGAAAAGGTATATCATATAAAAGTGATGTGTAGTGT
>LJIJ01000928.1:0-65670 GCA_001718145.1 Orchesella cincta
ACATACTACATAATTAGTTGGGGATTGCATTTGCTTTACGGGATACAGAATGTTTGTCAGAAAGGGAATTTAATCGTGAACGCTGGTTTTTGAACACGATAATAAAACTATAAACAGTTTTTTCATACTTAGCTGGCTTGCCTTGACCTGTCGACCGTGCGCGCGGGCTAAATTACGTTCATAGTAATTCAGAAAGTTAGTTTTGGGAAAACTGTCATCACCATATTTTTCAGCGCCTTTTTACATTGCACTTGACTTATGCTTACGTGTATTGATACTGACCACACATGTAACTTTTTGGTTCACTTGAACCCATGCAAAATGTCGTAGATTGGCTTATTTGACGACAGAGGCAAAACGAGCTCAAACAAATTTAAAATTGAAAAACTATGCAATTTAACTTTTAACTATGGTTTCCGACTTCCGATATATAATTTGAGTATTCTGATGCAGCTATCGAAAACCTTTACAATGTGATAATTTTGACGTAGACCTTGGTATATGCGAGAAGACGTTCAATTTTATGCTCTTTTTTAATACAGTTTTTCCGTGAACATTATACGCAGCTGCATCGCTTAGTGAAAGCAAGGCCAACAAGCTGGCGTACTTTAGTTAGAAAATGGCTATTTCAGTTATGCGTACCTTTGCGCAGAACTTCAGAATTTGGAGTCAAATGCCAAGTTGCTCAAATATAGCAAACGTTAAAAAAAACCTTAAATGCCTAAATTGTTGATTTATCCATTTACAATGCTACTATTAAATTTATTTTCATTAAATAAAACCAATCCCACTATGTTTTAGCCATTATTGGACATAAACGAAATGTGGCACTTGAACAACTTGGCATTTTGGCAGAATGCAAGTTCGAATTCGAAGTTTTACGCAAATAAGCCAACCTACGACATAGTGCCATGGTTCGAATTATTTCGAATCTAACCAAACTTCGGACCGAATTTGGTTCCTCATGTGGCGAGTTGACTTAATATAATTGCCGGTCAAGTTCACCAATGATTCGAAAAATTGCAATATTTCTTCTAACGAATTTGCCAAAGTCATATAATGTAAATATGTCCTTTGAAAGATATTAAATGCTAAATCAGTCGCATAATTTTCTTCTCACTGCTTCAATCACAGGCGGATGCTTCGGCTTCTTGATTCGGTGCTCGTGCATCTCCCCATCTGCCACCTTCTTCTTAATGTCGTTCACGGTTCCAATTATCATCTTTTCGATGTTATTCAATTTTTTTTTGAAATTCCAGAGCTTATCGACGTTCTCCCGACATCCTCGACAGAAAGGAAACATCTCCTTTAAACACAAGTCGCGATAATTGACCCGTTTCTGCTGCTTCGGTTTTCCGTTTTTGTGTTCTCAGAATCTGCAAAGCGTAGTTGCCAATCAATTGTAGCGCGGATTCAACGGCAATTCACAGAAAATAGAGAAACAATACGATCGATACGAGACACAGTCGTATCGATTAAAAATCGTGTAAAATATATTTTCTCAGTTACACATATTTCTAAATGCCATGGCTTCATCCATATAGTTTGTAGCTAATATAATTTTTTAAAGGTTTAGTAAACTGTGCGGAGATACGGAAATATAACTGTACGGAAAATCGCCGTAAATTAAGTAGCTCATGGTTGTTGTAGTTATTTTTGCACCCACGTCATTTGGCTATTTTCGATGCAACTGTGCTGTACAACATCGATTAAAGACGAGTGTATCAAAGCCTCAGTAAATAACAAGGTATGTCGTTTGCATATTGCAGGTGGTAACTATTATCTTGATCTCATTAGCGTTGATTTGTAAACCTGATTTCGGAAGAGTTTTAATCATGGTAACAGGTAACATCAGTTTCCCAAACCATCATGCTAGCAGAACCCATCACAGAAGTTCCTAGACAGGCAGCCGCGCATAGGATTGAAGGACCCACTACAGTTAGGTTATGCGCTTTATAAAAAATCACATCGATTAAAAGTTAAAAGTTGATTACGACGATTTCAAATCTTACTTTCTTTAATGGTCTGAGCCAACCAATTATTGAATATATTTAAGGTTACTTTTAATGCATGGATGGTATTTGATAACTCAAGAGAGATTCTCTAACCACACTCAGTTTTGGTCATGCATTCGTTTTCGAGATTCTACTTCAGCTTTAGAATCAGTCAGGTTATTTTTTATGTGAGACATCAATTCATATGTAGTAACTAGTAGTACCTAAGCTTCGAGTATGCATATACGAGTTTATTTAGGTCTAGGGCGGAAATACAAAGTAGTATTTCTCTCTGTCTATTGCATTAATTCTGTACTGATGGATTGTTTGATTCATCTTTACTCACTGACAAATTGTGCTTGTCCACCGTCTTGTTCCTTAGGAAAATATTATGCAGAGTCATATATCCACTCCCATCGATAATCAGCTTACCACATGAAATCTTTAGCATATGCAGAACACGCTGGAGTTTGGTTCGGCTACGTCAAAACCACACATCGGCGGATTTTGATTTAGCTCCATTTCATCGAATAAAGCGCAGCTCACCCTTTCAAAAAGGTCAAAAAATTTCAGAAAAGCAAAGGGTCGAGAAATAGAAACCATTCCTTTTTTATATCTATTTTTATCTTTTATGAATGCTCGAGCTGCGCGCCAGCCCTTTACTCAATGAAATACGGTTAAATCAAAACACTGGGATCTTCTCCGCACATGTGTGGTGTTAAGTTATGCACAACGGTACTTAAGTGTAGACGTAAGTAGGTTTATTAATTACGTATTTTAAAAGACTCTACCTATTATTGTACTTTGTACTCTCTCTGAAGTCATTCAGCATATTGGCAATAGTGTCGCTAAGAATAAACCGCACATGTCAAATATATGTAGTGGACAAAGTTGACTACTGAGAAAGATTTGATGTTTCATGTCATGTACGCACATATATTGCTACAATGCAATATATTACTTTAAAAGCATACGTGCAAATCGAAGAGGCTGCATACAGATAGCATGTATGGTAATAGAATAGATAAATAGATGATGAAAAGAGCATAAGGCTGGATGTCATACTAAACGTCGTTTCAAAGATTTTGACTAGTATTCAACAAGAATTTTACAGGATTTAAATTTTGAAGTCGTCAGAGAAAATCTGATATCCAGGGGCTATCAATTGTCTTATATATTTGCAGAACTTAAATCATTTTCTTCTGTTCTTCTTCTAGGCTAAACCACGAACAATTTGCCTCTTACGTTAATAACGGTAGCTATTAATCTAAGATGATATACTAAAAATATTGCCATCAGCTTTTTGATTGAACGAAAAAATGCGCAATATTCTTCTGCCATGTATGTTGAGAGTGCTTAGGGAGTTAAAGTTGAAATGCGTTTAACTAAAGGTACTAGTAAGCGTATGAAAAATCTCAGTTTGCTCATAAGTTAATTTTTGTGTCAATTCAATCTCTCTCCAATCCAATTGGCTTTAAGTGGGTATTAGCGTTTTGCACACATACAAATATATGTTCTCCGAGCGTTTCTCTTTGAAGTTTCGTTTCTAACGTTTCCACTCTCCGCTCTGGCAGCTGGTTTGCTTAAACGAGCTATTTGATAGCATAAATATACAAATGTAAGTAGGTTTCTACAATCATGATAGTGAAAGGTAGTGAAAAGGAGGCTAGATGTGTACTTAAGTTCCACGGCTGGTTATCACTCATGATAAAATACTGCCAGACTTACTTTAATTTATTTATTACAGGTAATAAATGCAATCGGCATACATAGTAATTTGAGTTGGTAAAAGGTATTTATTAACTATCTACATGCAACCGTTGTTTACATTTACTATAAAACATCAGGCTTGTGTTGAACAGAGTGTCCAGAAAAGTATCATCAGTAAACCCAATAATTTAGGAAGACTTTGCAATACATTTTTGTCGTTATGCAAGATTTTAGGCTAAAACACCGAAAGAAAGTTAACATACATTGTAAAGTTTTATTACTAATAGCACCAGTTTTACACATGAATTTATTTTTGTATGTCAAAATGTATTCAGGTTTTATGCATGCAAAAGGCAATCTAAAAAATGCATAAGGTAAGCAAAACTGTAGGTAAATATAATGTGGGTGTATGAATGAATGCAAAAAATTTACATTCACCACTCCATTTCGTTGTTATATTCATAAGATTGAAGCTAATTACCTAATATGGGTTCCAAAATTTTGAAATAATAGTCAATTATCGAACAACGAGTTAATGATACAAATACAGGTGAAATATATTACATTAGTTCCATTTTGCACATAACGTACATTTTATTATTTAGGTGGTGTGTAAACGCCAGTTGTCTTAATTTTTTTAGCAGAAAAAAAGGAAATTTGATTAAATATACACACATATGACACGCTAAGTACAACAAAGGTATATAGATTTATTATTAACGTAGTTAGGTTGATGATTGTGTTATGTAAAAATATTGATATTAATACTTGAAAAACTGAGTACCTATAGAAATAAGATGACCGCTTTTTATTATTATTATCTTGTACTATCTTACAAATCAATGTAATAAATTTATCAAAACTCTTATAAATGTATAAATCGTATTTTATGATACGCATAAACCACAATGCAAAGATTTTTAATTTCGGTTTTCAATTTTTAAGAACAAATTACAAAAGCATAAACGTAATATCATTCCATCGTTCTTCATGCCACTGAAATGCACGGCACTTAATACCTCGGAATAAAACTTATGGTCATTGAATCGGGCAACGTATAAACACTGAAAATTATTGCTCTAAAAAACTACGTCATTACAACACATTAGAATTCCGGTATACAACATAAGTATGCTAAACCTGAAGTATGGGGGAAAAAATTGTATTGGGAGTAAGTCCCCGAGGGAGCATGTTGCACGGGGACGAAGTGGTATTGGGTGAAAACCGGTCTGGGAGCAAAATGACCTTTGGGGAAGTTGCACCAAGTCGGCAGTTGCCAACCAGCAGTAAGATGTAGACTGTTTCCCGGCCACGAGAAACTAGGATATAATGCGAATAGCTGGTTTTGAATTTTCATCATTGTATTGACGATACATAACCTAAAAGAGCTGGAAAGGTATTATATTATGACATTTTTTGATTTAAGTAATGCTTACTGTGATGCTCAAGACCATTCCGCAGTACAAAAATGAGGCAAAGAAGACTTCAGTCAAATCTATCAAAACACATGTGCTACGCGGTTGTGGTTTCGAAAATCAGGCGCATGCTTAACTAGGAACGTCCCTTGAAAAATACAGTACAGGTGAGTTTTATGTTTTGCTATTTAATTTAAGTTTCAAATTTCTTGGTCATCCTCATGGTCTTATGCGTCAATTTGTCACTGTAGCAAGGTAATACACTTATCAAAAACTTTATTTTGTGTAATTTCAGTGAAGAAGGATGAGAACTTCTTGGTCTACACTAGAACAACCAGATGCATCTGGATGTTTCATACCCAGCTCAACCAAATTGTATGAGAAACACTCGAATTAAGCTTTACAGGTGGCGATTGAAGATTAAAGAGAACAACGAATCGTGGTCTTACTGGAATTTTTTTTTGATTGGGTGGCTAAATTGCTTTATGGGCCACTTAAATGCATGCCGTAGAAGACGTGGAGTGGACAAAATAAAAAAAACTGTCTTTCGCCCTATTATAATGTATACAATTATTTTCAGGTAATGAATCTGATATTTAAATATTAATATTGTGTTTGAAGATATTAGCATGCCAACTTTATGTATTGTAATTTCTAATGTGTTTGCAGTGTTTCTTGGTATGATAAAGGACGAGACAACAGGAGAAAACTCACTTGTATTCAAGTGGGAAAAGTTGTTTATTTGGGTTCGATGGTGTGAAACGAAATGAAAGGGAAGTAGGGGCAGGTGGTGGATGCAAGACCGAGGGGAAATCGTGCTAAACTCCAGAATGAATATTATTGATTAAGGTAATTCGTATTTCTCCCATAAAAATGTTTGGTGAGTTATTCAAAGTTTTTAAGTTTTTTAAAAGGGGTTGCTATAAAGCTAAGCTACAAAGATCATTTGACTCAAACAAACTTAATAGCTGAAGTAAATATTTCCAGTATTAGTCTACTGTGTCCATAAATAATTCACAGGATTGTTAATGTATGTTATCTTTACTAGAAATCATTTAGTTCAACTCCAGCGACGAAGTACGAACGGGCTTTACTATGGCCTGGACTACTGTGTGGAACGGGAAAAATTTCTTTAGTATCATCCAATAATCACTGCAGGTGGTATTGTTGCGGTGGCTCGATTATTGTGCACTGTCAAAGAAGTGGAGACTTCTTACCTCTAAATGAATACCGGAGATTGGTGCAACGAAGGACGACGGGAAGGGAAAATTCAGTGTCATTGGCATTGGGGTAATATGCATGGGTCTTTAAACCTTACAAGTGTTCTCGTGGCATACTATGTTTTCATCAAAGTGTTCTCCTTACATTTTCGCGAGTTTCAGGACCGTAGAGATGGAAAATATGCGTTTTAAAATCTTTTCTGCTTTTGTAAGTTCAAAATGGTTAATTTTCACCGCATATTCATATGAAAAGAATGCATAGACTTCTTACGGATTTGCAAATATATGGACGCCGCAAAGGTAGTTTATCATTTGACTTTAATGTTGTTGTAATTCAATTCTTCAGTAACAGTAAACATACACATTTGTAGAAATTAATCCATAACTAGATCATTTCATAAAGACAAGTGTTACAAATTATTTAATTTCCGGTTGATTATAACTACCGAATTGGTTGGTGTAAAATTATTCATTAAATTCTCGGGACTTCTGAGAATATTTTACTCCTATGTGAAAACTTATCCTCAATGGAAAAGCTCTGTTGCCTAGTTCAAATGAACTACCAATAATTGACATCCTTCTGTACAGTAAATATGCAAAATCATATGGCTATCTTGAGGAATATTTTACAGATTAAGATATTATAACCCAATACAAGGAGTTTAATGAAACACTAACAAAACATATGCTTGGTTAATTTGGTTCTCGTTATAAGATTATTAAATAAAATACAAAATATTTGGTTATTCTTATTAGGTAATTTAAAAGATACGCATTATTTGGTTCTCGGTAAGAGATTACTTAAGAGAACGCCAACTTTTTTGTTCATCCGATCAGTTAACTCAAGAGAACATTATCTATTTTGTTCTCCTCATGAGATTATCTAAGAGAACACAAATTTATTTGTTCGTCTCATGAAATTTTTTAAGAGAACACCACTTCGTTCTCCTCATGAAATCACTTAAGAGAACACCACTTTGTTCTCCTCATGAAATTACGTAAGAGAACACCACTTTGTTCGTCTCGTGGATTACTTAGAGAGCACCACTTTGTTCTCCTCGTGGATTACTTAAGAAAACCACAACTATTTTGTTCCCCTCACGAAATCACATAAGAGAACACAGTTTTTTGTTCTCCTCCTGGGATTACCTAAGAGAAAACTGTTTTTTATTCTCCTCCTGGAATTACCTAAGAGAATGCAAATTCTTTTGTTCTCCTTACGTGGTTATTTAAGACAACAACTTTTTTGTGGTTTTATTTTATTCATTTTGACCGGGTTAACTTTTTTGGCGCCTGACGGCACCAAAAATAAAACGTTCTCCTAAAATTCGGGTGTTCTGTTCTCGTGCACTGCCACTCTGCCACGTAAGGTTTAAGACCCATGGTAATATGATAAATACATATAAAAAAGCAACATTTTTCGGGTACGAACAACTATCTACACATTTTGCTGAGGCTGCCTGATTAAAAAGGAGCTGGCTGAAGCTGGGAAAGAAAGACGACATCATTGCGTGAATCGTCGTAAATGGCTATGGAATCCAAAATGAAAGCTCTGCTTCAGATGCAACAAAAGAGAAAGCATAATCCGGGACTGCACACCTCAAATTGTGTTCATGAAACAGAGCCACCAATAATCATGGTACGTAAGTCGATCTTCCTTAGTCAATTAGGCCGTATTAATAATATTTTCAAGGTGATTCAGTTTTGTGCACTTCACTTTGTCAGTTTAAAAGCATTTGACTAAAAAAATATTTAATCCCTTATGATTCTAGGTTCAAATCAATAACTAAGAGGACTATGAGATAAAGACTCCACCGTATTGCTTCAGAACTTAATGTCATGTGTACTGTAGTAACAAGCTACGGTTGTGTCAACAATTTTGGTTTTTTAAATGAAAATTTATGTAAAGTAGCCTGTAGGTGCAATTATTTATTTATCTAGTTGCTAAAACGAAAGTAATAGAAATCAAATCGAACGGTGTGGCAGCTAAGCTTATATGTTTGTATATGAGCCTTGAATAAGCAAGAGAATACGAGAATGCTGCTGATTCTGAAGTGCTCATGATGATGATAATTATAAGATCGGTTTTGGATTGAGTTATTGTTTATTTGTCTGTTTAAAAAATAACACTAAATAATGGTAATAAGGATAATATGTTTTTAAATACATTCAATTGAATACTTGCTTCTTGATAATTCTTTATAAATATCACGATTAATTATCTTTGTTTAAAATTATTACCATTGAAATTGTTTTGATTAGGATAGATTCTTGTATTATATTCTAATCAAAAACGTATATCATATATATAAATATATATACGAATGATGACATGAATAAGGATGTAATATACATTACGATAGTTAGATACATAGATGAGCTGCCAAAGTTCAAATCAAATTTTTATGTTGTTGTTATGTTTCGTAAATAATGTTAATGTTGTACTGTATATGTTTAATTTTGTAAATATTATAAACAACCACAAAGTGTAGTCTTGATTTAGTGGTACTTGTTTTTACAAGTAGAATTTAATTTAGTTTGAATACCTTACAATTTCTGACTAAATCTACCTCATAAAATAAATAGATAAGGTGATATTTATTGATATTAGTCATGGTTTACATATACAGAATATAGTTTTATGAGTAGTACAAAGATAAAAAACACCACAAAGTATGAAATTACTTCCACAAAAATTCTGCAGTGGTTAGAATAAAATGAACTGTGGTGGCAGCTTGTTTTGGTTATATTACAATGAAATATTCATTTGGTAGTGATATATTTGTTAAGTGCATTCACAATGTAATATAGAACTAAAAATTAGGACAGTAACTGTCCTAACACATAACATAACTGTTATGTTAATGTTTTAATGTAACTAAAAATGAAGGCAGGTATAACTTCGGTCAAAGCTCCCATTAAATTGTTCGGCTGTGATCAGTCATAAGTTAAAAAACATTATGTACATTTTTATACGTAGTTGTGTGTGTTTGATTTTGCAAATAAAGAAGTTGTATGGAACATACCGTTTTCATTAGTTAGACGCGCTTATTTTTACGTCTAGGATTCAATTTAATGCAAATACGTACCAATAGTTCACCAAATCTTGCATATAATGTAAATAGATTCTACGTAATCGGAAATATCATTATTGTGACTTAAAACACTGTTATATTCGGGATGTAGTTTTATTTGAAACGTAAATGTTAAAAGGTAAATACAATCTACAATAACACATTTAAAATAAAAACTGAAATGGATTAAATAGATGCTTTTTCGTCGACGCACATACGTAATACGAAAAGAATTCGAATAACTTAGACAAAAAATATGAAAAAATGAAGTACACTTCTCTGTCGTGACTTCAAAAAGCTTGTTATAAGAAACAACAAGATTTAGATTTCTGCCAACAACCAGTTAGTACATAAAACTTCCAAACTAACTTAAATTTAATTAGAAGTGAAAGTTGCGCGTCTGTAACGTACTTTTATGCTTGAAATTTCAATCTTTTTTTTGCTTTATTAGAATTTTCTTAATATACATTATACACATACAAAGGAATAATATTTTTTCGGAATTTTTCGTCAATCTAAAACTAACCAATTCCCTATGGAAACATAATGACTATCGGAACTCGGCTTAAATGAAACGTTAAAACAGTGTACATACTTAAACGAAAAATATTTACATATAAAATAAATGTATTCTAGAAAAAAACATCTTGCTTGTTTAGCCGAATGGTCAGAATCTTAATTACTATGAAAATGAAACGTAATCCAAATAAGTATTACTGACAAAATCTTACCAGGTTCAGGTTCTACAATCAAATTATACAAACATTAAACTATTCGTTATAATGACTGAATTAAGGGTTGGATTTCCTCATCCCCAGATAACAAAAATTCACATTCGCTTCCACATTAAGTATGGAGTTAGGGACTAAAAACCAGGAAATTGTAGAAGATGTTATACATATCAAAATACAATAGTCATCCTCATCATCACTTAATTTGTAGCGACGTTGGAGTTGGAGGCATTTAGTCTGCGTGTAGACGCCAAAATAGACCTTCGATCAAACTCTATCGGCAACAATCTACAGTGGTTTCAAAAGCTCAAAACGAAGGACCACCTCCGGCAGGAGGAATCTGAAACCGGAACTGAGCACAATGCAAATGCTCCGAAACGACAAATGTTCCCTTCAGAAATGATTCTAATTCAAAGTAGGAACGAAACGGGAACTTTCCCGGAAGTGAAAGTCAATGTTCTATTTCTGGGAATGAAGCAAAACGAACAAAGTTCCTAAGAACAAAAATAAGAAACAAACAACAAGGTTTCCAAATTCTACTGGTTTATTGCACTTTCAGCAAGACAAACACACCGTAGATTGACTCTTCTTTCGTGCTCACAACTCAACGAGCAAAACCGAAAGTGAATACCCAACACAGAGTTGGGTGCCTTTTTTATACCAACCGAGAACAAAAGAAGAATCAATCTACATACATTCTAATATGTCAAAGTTCAAGAATATCATGCAAATCTTACAAGCTAACAAAGGACGGATTAGGAACACGTTTCCTTATCAGTCCCGTAAATACAAGAAATAGTGTAAAAGTAAGAACAAAAGAAAAAGAACATGAGTTTTCCTTTCAACTCCAATTAAGCTAATCTACATAACGCTGACCAAGCGCAGACAAACGTACGGTCAAATGAATATAATTAACCTATGCAGATTCCGCAGCAACACTGCGTCTGGAAAAAGCGGGCGAGATGTGGGGTTTGTTATTATGTTCAAAAGATTGTTGTAGGTTATCAGCAATACTCGCACCATTCATAAACTCTTCTAGCAACGATTTGGGAAATCCAGTCGTGTAGTATATTTTAATAACTTCGTAAGCATCCAAAATCAGCGCCACAAATAAACTAATTACGACGTACGCAAATAGCACACAAAATGTGTACAAGTATAGTCGACCAAAGCACCAAAGTAGAATGGAGTCTGATGACGTCAACTGTCAAGCCAAAAGTTTCAAACAAGTCGTCTCCGTTGAGAATCGCAAATAAGCATTCCGATGTCGTCGAGAGTGTGCTGAACTATTACACATTAAAGTTTATTTCGGTTAGAAAGGGAAAAAATTATGAGTGAAAAAGTGAAATTTAAACATGATCTGACCAACCTTTACGTTATATGGTCCTAATATCAACCAGCCAGAGAAAGTGAAACCAGCATAAAGTAGAATTGTTCAAAGGAGAAAGCGAAGAACGTCGGGAGTTACGTGTTTCAGAGTCAAAACTAGAATATTGTAGCGCCTGAAGAATCCTAGGTAGCGAAGTACTCCCATCCACATAAATAAATTCCCGATTCCTAGTAATAGGCTGCAAAAATTCCACGCATCCCCAGTTAGTTGCTGCAATACAAATTATAAAAGTTGGACATTGTCACATTTTCTTATCATTGTATTATTGAATAAAGGTAGCTACTCACTTTATTTTCAATTGTTTCTTTCAGCACAGATCCAAAAACAATGAGAATATCATTCGTGATGATAAGGACGTACCAAAAATTAACAAATTTCAGCTTATCATTTGTTGTCATCTCGCAATTGCGCATTGTTTTAAAGAAGATGATAATTTCCTGCAAATGTATAAAATTTAAAAAAACCCAGAGCGTGAAAGGCAAAAAACACAATGGAATTACATAATATTTTGTAATTTAGTTACCCATTTCAATTGCTGAGCTCTATAAATCGCCCTGCAACAAAGGAAAACTGACGAGATACACAAAACAATCACAATGTAGTTCACTCCACTTCTTCCAAACTTTTCAAGTCTAGTGTCCGCCTTGAATTCTATGCTTGCTTTACACTGAAGTCGAGTTATTGGAGCATCCAGCGTAACTAACAAGTGGCCATCGTGACCTCGATTATTGAAAGTAATCTGTTATTAACAAAAAGTCATACGCTATGAAATATTACCTTACAGACATTTTCTCCCATTAAAAGTTTAAAAACTTACATCAACATCAAAACGGAAGCAATCAGGTGATTTAAAGGGGCCCAAATCTCTAAATCGAACGGTTTTAAGCATGGGTCTTAAACCTTACAAGTGTTCTCGTGGCATACTATGTTTTCATCAAAGTGTTCTCCTTACATTTTCGCGAGTTTCAGGACCGTAGAGACGGAAATATGCGTTTTAAATTCTTTTCTGCTTTTGTAAGTTCAAAATGGTTAATTTTCATCGCATATTCATATGAAAATGAATGCATAGACTTCTTACGGATTTGCAAATATGGACGCCGCAAAGGTAGTTTATCATTTGACTTTAATGTTGTTGTAATTCAATTCTTCAGTAACAGTAAACATACACATTTGTAGAAATTAATCCATAACTAGGTCATTTCGATCATTTCATAAAGACAAGTGTTACAAATTATTTAATTTCGGTTGATTATAACTACCGAATTGGTTGGTGTAAAATTATTCATTAAATTCTCGGGACTTCTGAGAATAGTTTACTCGTATGTTTCCACAATGGAAAAGCTCTGTCTGCTCAGTGAAAATGAACTACCAATAATTGACATCCTTCTGTACAGTAAATATGCAAAATCATATGGCTATCTTGAGGAATATTTTACAGATTAAGATATTATAACCCAATACAAGGAGTTTAATGAAACACTAACAAAACATATGCTTGGTTAATTTGGTTCTCGTTATAAGATTATTAAATAAAATACAAAATATTTGGTTATTCTTATTAGGTAATTTAAAAGATACGCATTATTTGGTTCTCGTAAGAGATTACTTAAGAGAACGCCAACTTTTTTGTTCATCCGATCAGTTAACTCAAGAGAACATTATCTATTTTGTTCTCCTCATGAGATTATCTAAGAGAACACAAATTTATTTGTTCGTCTCATGAAATCACTTAAGAGAACACCACTTTGTTCTCCTCATGAAATCACTTAAGAGAACACCACTTTGTTCTCCTCATGAAATCACTTAAGAGAACACCACTTTGTTCTCCTCGTGGGATTACTTAAGAGAGCACCACTTTGTTCTCCTCGTGGGATTACTTAAGAAAACCACAACTATTTGTTCCCCTCACGAAATCACATAAGAGAACACAGTTTTTGTTCTCCTCCTGGGATTACCTAAGAGAAAAACTGTTTTTTATTCTCCTCCTGGAATTACCTAAGAGAATGCAAATTCTTTTGTTCTCCTTACGTGGTTATTTAAGACAACAACTTTTTTGTGGTTATATTTTATTCATTTTGACCAGGTTTACTTTTTTGGCGCCTGACGGCACCAAAAATAAAACGTTCTCCTAAAATTCGGGTTCAGGCCAGGTGTTCTCGTGGCACTGCCACTCTGCCACGTAAGGTTTAAGACCCATGGTTTTAAGAGTAAACAATAGATGTGCTTCCAGCAGATTGACAAAGGGGATTGTGAAGTTATTTTTTACAAAGAACTCTTGGCTGGAAAAGTTGCGACTAGCTCCGGAGATGTTGATGCAAGTAGTGTTGGTTCCTTTGTTGAATTCCACGGCTTCATTAAACTCGAAAGTTTTTCTGTTTGAATATCTTTCCAGACAAAATTTAATTAAAGCCTTGGCTCCGTCAAAAGTATCATATGAATACGGTCCAATTGCTCCTTCTTGAACATTTATGTGCTGCATTAAAAACAATTTTTTTTATAAAACTACCGTGAATGGAGTATGTTTTTGCATTAAAAGAAAGTTTAATGAAATGCTTACCGCATTTATAGCAAAATCAAGGAATTCAAAGAAAGTATGCTGTTTATAAACTGCAAGTGGTCCAGTTGACGGTGGAAAGGATAATATTTCAAGCTCGAATCCCAATCCTTGAGAAACAGGTGTGAAAATGTGATTTTGTTGTCATAGGTGTAGTTGATGTCTGCTGACCGGTAAGTTGCAAAAACGCAAAGCTGGAATAGTGAAACAAAACCTCATAATCTTGAATAAGCTAAACATCATAGAAAAGGGTAAAAATGCGTAAGTCTCTTACCTGGAAGGTCACAAAAACTAATTTCAGCAATTGAATGGCCAGCTTTAGCGGAAACTTTCTCCTTATTACCCATTTCTCCAGCGGATTCATAAAATAGAGCAGTAGTTTTAATTGGATTTCCTTCGACTTCATGAAATGTAATCTAGTAGCTGTTTCAGCTTGATTTTCAGAAAAGTCCATCTCTTTGCTTTGTACGACTATTTATTCCTGACTTTCTGCAATCCAGTGCCACCAACCCAGAACCAGTATTTTAAAAAAGATTTGGAAAATTTGGAAGTATGCAGCAGAGTTGTGCAGCCACCGGTGGCAAGTGGGGCTACCCAGCCACCCGCCACCATGCTACCGGTAGCCTGGAAGCCGGTGGCAGGGTGGCTTTCAAATTCTAGTGGTGGCCTGTTGGCCGGTGGCTTGGTAGCCCTAAAATTGATAGGTAGCTGGTGGCCGGTGGTCCTGGTAACCCTAAAATTTGATCGGTGGCTGGTAGCCGGTGGCCTGGTAGGCCTTTCTTTTTGTATGTAGTTGGTAGCCGTGGCTCGGCAGCTATTGATTATTCAAACATTCACAAGCGTGGTAGTGATATCTAAACAAATTATGGGAAAACTTGAATGCATTTTTTAAATTGTAGACACCGTAAACCTCTAAATTAATTAATCTTGACTTTAAAGACAGGGATTTTGACAATTATTGCTTGAAATTGTAGTTTTGGTTTGCAGCTCAACTGCTTAATTTCAAAAATTGCATACTGAGTGATGCGTAATTTATGTAAAATATTAAAATTTGACTAATTTCTACAGTAATGTCAGTGCAAAACCATTTTTCTACATCATTTTATAATACAGTTGTAAAAAGCAGCCTAAAAAACTAATTGGTAGCTTGTAGCTGTGGCTCGGTAGCCTTAAATGTGTTCGGTGGCTGGTGGCCGGTAGCCTGGTAGCCCTAATTTTTGGTGGCTGGTGCCGGTGGCCTGGTAGCCCTAAAATTAAGTGGTGGCTGGTGGCCGGTGGCAAGGTAGCCTTGAATTCGATCGGTGGCTGGTAGCCGGTAGCCTGGTAGCTCAAAATGTTAAGGTGGCTGGTGGCTGGTAGCCGGTGGCAGGTGGCTTTGAACATCTCTGGTATGCAGTAATCTAATAAAGTAGTTTTTGCTAGCGAGTTTGTTTGCTCTCTGGCTGAAAATTTATGTTGTTTATATACAACCACACACTTTCTAAGGATGGACTGAGTTTTGCTTAGCGCCACAGAACCCCAGCCCAAAAGTACCCAATGCAGATCATGTTCGCAATTTTTGGCTATCGGTCTGCTTTGCTTATGAGAAGCCCAGGGTGAATAGAGACAGAGTGTCCCTGATATATTACTCTTTTACCATCCCAGTGTCCAACATGTATTTATTATGTACCTTTAGGTACATATTAAGAAGACTTTGTGTGTCGTCGTCTGTCGTCTGTCGTCCGTCGTCTGTCGTCTGTCGTCTGTCTGTCAACACGATAACTTTCGAACCGTTTGACATTTTGAAATTCTGTTTTCACCAATCGATAGATAAGGTCAAAGCGGAGGATGAGTTCGTAGATGGGTTATCTGGGATCACGGGAACAGGGTCAAATGATAAGCGTAACTAAATTGATAAGCGTCACATATAGCTTATGATACATCATTCGAACGGTAATGCTCTACTGATGATGAATATGCATCGCAAATTTAAATCAGAGGTTTCGAACAGGGTCAAATGATAAGCGCAACTAAATTGATAAGCGTCCCATATAGCTTATGATACATCATTCGAAAGGTATTGCTCTACTGATGATGAATATGCATCGCAAATTCAAATCAGAGGTTTCGAACAGGGTCAAATGATAAGCGCAACAAATATGATAAGCGTCACATATACCTTGTGATACGTCAATCGAAAGGTATTGTTGTGCTGATGATGAACATCCATCGTAAATTCAAATCAGAGGTTTCGAACAGGGTCAAAAGTCACGATTAATGTTCCAAATGACCGGTATAGCTTGTGATATATCATTCGAAAGGTATTGCTCTACAGATGATAAATATGCATTGCAAATTCAAATCAGAGGTTTGGAACAGGGTCAAAGGTCATGATTAATGTTCCAAATGACCGATAAAGCTTGTGATATGTCATTCGAAAGGTATTGCTCTACAGATGATAAATATGCAGTGTAAATTAAAATCAAAACTTCCAAACCGGGTCAAAGGTCATGATTAATGTTCCAAATGACCGGTATAGCTTGTGATATATCATTCGAAAGGTATTGGTCTACAGATGATGAATATGCTGTGCAAATTAAAATAGAAACATTTTGGACATTCCATCCCATATATCTAAAACCCAAGGACTGTCGGTTCTACTATTATTAACGGAGAATGTTCCATAGACGATCTAGAAGCTATTTCAAAAAGGAAATATTCAGAAAAAGTCCGCATTCGCCATTTAAAAACGATTTTAAGGAAGTAATCTTTTTGCAAAAAAACCAATCATTGACCTTTGATCCCATGTATTTCCAAATTGGCATGTGCGATGTATTAAATTGCATGCGATTCTGAGTCTGTGGTGAAAACGAATCCACAATTACATGTAAATAACGTCAAAACAATCGGAATTATCCAGACAAAATTGCCCCGACATCAAAAATCCAAGCAAGTTTGATCTTTGCGCCATGTGTTTCAAAACCCTGCTGCATGGTCAAGTATATTATAATTCTAAATAGTTCTTAATGGTTAAACAGGCGATGGAGACTATTCCCGGAAGAGGAATTTAAAAAAAACAACCGGAATGGGTTAAAAAACGGAATTATTCAGACATAATTAACACAACATTTAAAAATCGTTCATATTTGCAGTTCCCGGCAATGTATTTTGAAAATAGTATGCACGCACTACAGTATTATTCTTTCAAACTGCTCTAAAAGCGATTGTGTTTGTTCCCTGAAAGGGAATTTTCATAAAAATAACAGTAACAGCTTCAAAAACGGATCTGCGAAGACATAATTGGCACAACAACTAAAATGGGTAACATGTTTGAGACTCACGGCTAAGTAGTTCGAAACCAAAATGCACGCACTATAAAATTATTCTTTCAAGCTACTCTACAAGCAATTCTGATTATTCCCTGAAAAGCAATTATCAAGAAAATAACAGTAACGGCTTCAAAAAACGGATCTGCGAAGACCGAATTGGCCTAAAAATTAAAAAATTTACCAAATTTGTATTTCCCGGCTAAGTAGTTCGAAATTAACAAGCACGCACTATAATATTATTCTTGCAAGCTGTTCTACAAGCGATTCTGATTATTCCCTGAGAAGCAATTATCAAGAAAATAACAGTAACGGCTTCAAAAAAAGGATGTGCGAAGACCAAATTGGCCTAACAATTGAAAAATTCACCAAATTTGTACTTCCCGGCTAAGTAATTCGCAATTAATATGCACGCACTTATTATTCTTCCAAGCTGTTTTTAAAGCGATTCTGGCTATTCCCGGTAAAAGAATTTTCGTAAAATACCAGAAACAGCCTCAAAAAACGGAACTCGATTTGATCAATTAATTGGCGTCAAACAAATGGACGAGATGGACAACGAAAGGCATATTTCTAGGCTAATAGGCTCATTTTTGAAACCGACGGAATTGGCGTTATATACATGTTATTGTGGGATATGTTTTTACTGCAGACTTAAATTCGCATGCGGTTTAACATGCAATAACAATTTTATACATTCCTGCTACCATTTAGCCAATAATTGGGGTCAAAGTTCAAGACTCACATTTTGTACACATATATGGTCGGTTTGAAATCGATTTTAAATAGTAATCCCGGACTTCCTTCGAATATTTGTTTTTTGAAATAGCATCTACATCGTATACTGAACAATTTTCGAGAATAATACTAATACGAAAAGACCGAAACCGACGGAATTGTCGTTATTTATATGTAATTGTGGGATATTTTTACACTGCAGACTCAGAATCGCATGCAGTTTAAGGTGCAGTAACAATTTTATACATCCATGCTGCCATTTGGCCAATAATTGGGGTCCAAATTCAAACCTTACATTTTTTTAGCAAATTCAAATCAGAAATTTCAAACAGGGTCAAAGGTCACGATTAATACCCCAAACGACCAGTACAACTTGTGGTATATCAATAAAAGGCTACTACAGTGCTCATGATGATTATTCTGTATAAATTGAAATCAAAACTTCTGGAAAGGGTCAAAGGTCACGAAAAGTATTTCAAACCACCATTACAGCTTATGATGTGTCAATCAAATGTATTGCTCTACTAATGATGAATATGCAGTACAAATATTCATTATGGTTATTCATATTCATTTATATATTCAGCATGGTTGAGGCAATGTGCCCCAAAAAACTGTTCTTAATTCGTACAAAACTCAAAATGTGCTTACTAAAATATCATGTGTGTATATTGTTGCTCAAAGGTAAATATGAAACACTCATTTTAAATTGGAAGCAAAATAATAGATAAGGCAACACTTGGTGTTTAAGTACCAGTATATCAATAAAGTGAGACATATTTGTGAATTAGTGAAGTTTTTAACACGAATTTTACCGACGCATTTTAAGCAATCGTGTAAAATCCAAACAAATTATTAATAAACTAAGCCGAGTCAGTTTACCATTTTTATTTTATTTGTTCATATAAATATAAAGTATATTATTTAACTCGTTTGAATTTATATTTTCAACGCTTTAGATTGTCTAAACTAAATTAATTCGACAAAACCAGGCTGCCGTACTCTCAAAACAGGATTGTCTTGGAAAAAAGTCCATCAATACAAACCTCTGACCTTTTCATAACCATGCCCAGACTAAAGAAAAAATCTGAAGCGCAGCGTCTGCAAGAACAAAACGATTGGCATCGAAATAACCGAAGTGATTCAGAAAATCGAAATGAAGAAAGGGCTAGAGACAGGGAAGCGCATCAAATTGCCAGAGCCGACCCAGAGTTTAGACGTTCTGAGCGCCTCGCAGATGCAGAAGCACGACGGCAACAAAGAGCTAATCCAATTGTAGTTCAGCAGGAAACTGCCACCCGGAAGAAAGCTCGTGAGGATGAAGAAAGGCGAACCCGTGAACAAATGTCAGACACTGTGGCACGAAAGGAAAAACGACAAGATTTAACTGTTGTCCAAAAAGAAACTGCCGCTCGGAAGAAAGCTCGTGAGGATGAAGAAAGGCGAGCCCGTGAACAAAAGTCAGACACTGCGGCACGAAAGGAAAAACGACAAGATTTAACTGTTGTCCAAAAAGAAACTGCTGCAAAGAAGAAAGGCTCGTGAATGAAGAAAGGCGAGCGCCGTGAACAAAAGTCAGAACTACTGCGGCACGAAAGGAAAAACGACAAGATTTAACTTTTGTCCAAAAGGAAACTGCTGCAAAAAAGAAAGCTCGTGAGGATGAAGAAAGGAGATCCCGTGAAAAAACGTCAAATACTGCGGCACGAAAGGATAAAAGACAAGATCCAACGGTTGTCCATAAAGAAACTGTTGCTAAGAAGAAAGCTCGCGAGGATGAAGAAAAGCGAGCCGGTGAACGAAAGTCAGACACTGCAGCACGAAAGGCAAAACGACAAAATCCGGATGTAGTACAACAGGAAACAAGTGCCCGTAAAGAAAAAAGAAAGACACCGGAAGTATTGGCTCATGAGAGTGGCTTACGGAAAACAGCTAGAGAAAACCCAGAAACCTCAGGTCGAGACCGCCAGATAAACCGCAAGTCAGCCCAAACAAGAAGACGGCTATTTAACTCAGATTATAGCAGTTTGCTAGAGGCTTTCTTAACCAGTATACGCCAAGCACCGTCTTTTGTTTGCTCATGTTGCGGAATTTTAACATGGGAGGAAAATACAACAGCATATTCTGCAGATCAAATGGAAGATCATGGTCTCTCAGAAGAGTTTATTGCAGATGTTGTTAGGATTACAATAACCCAAATACGTTTCTGCTCTACTTGCAAAACAAATATCTTTCCTGGAAAACAAAGCAAGGAGCCACGCATTCCAAGAATGGCCCTTTGTAATGGCTTTGACTTTCCAGTGGTTCCGCCACCATTACAGGTATGTATCCAATAATAGAAACAAATGCTGGTTTTAAATTTTCACAAACATGAATAATATTTTTAAACACTCAATTAGGGTTTGTCACCATTAGAAGAGAGATTAGTAGCTATTCGGATTCCGTTCATGCAGATACGTGCAGTAGGATCAGAACGCCAATCACAGCTTAAGGGAAGCGTCGTTAATGTTGAAGTGGATTTAGATTCATGTGCTAAGATACTTCCGAGAACTTGCAGCGATATTAAGGTCGTGCATGTTCAGCTGATGAGGCGTATGGAATATCAACATCCTTATATGGAAGAACTTGTAAGAAGAGAGAAGGTCTACGAAGCCGCAAAATATCTCCTAACCACTGAGCTTTATATAAAAGAAGGGATAATACTTTCGGAGGACTGGAATGTTTATGACGAAGGTGGTGTCAATGAAAATTCTAAACAAGTAAATTTAAATATTATTATTATTATTTAACATTATAAGTTTAAATATTTACCTTTTTTGCAGCGGATGAACTATTAGCGAAGAATCTAAACTCCGATACCGACTCCAACAATAGCAGTGGTATGGAAGACGAATTATTTCTTAAATCATTTAATAAATTTTAAAAACAAAAAATCAAAATTTTGTTTGTTATGCAGACAATGAAGATGCAGATCCACAACTTAGTGATGCTGAAGAGGAAGACGCAGATCCCATTAACTTAGCAGCAGATGAGACACTCCTATTCTGTGAAAATGATTCATCTTCCAACATCATAAAAATTGCCCCGGCGGAAGGAAACAGGCCTAAACCTCTTTTTCAGGATTTAAATGCAGAAGAAATGTCTTTTCCTTCAATATACTGTGGAATAGCAAGGAAGCTTAAAGCAGGAGTTAAGTTTACATACACCGACGTGGCTAAGCACGAAATATTGCTTTATAACAGGATTGCCTGCAGGCCAACGAAGTTACTGTATTCTTTTAAAAAATCGTTTAACGAAAAGGTCTCAAACGCAATCAATATTTGTATGAGAAAAAAGGCGGAAGCTGAACGTGTGACTGTGTCCGATACACAAAATGCAGGATATATCCAAAACATCCTTTCCAATGACGATGGCTACGCTGTTTTTAAGGATATTCGATCTTCTCCTTGCTTTTGGAAAGCCAAAACCCATTTAGTAATGGGAATGCTGCGACAACTTGGATGTCCAGCCATATTTTTGACTGTATCGGCTGCGGAAACGAGATGGGCGGAACTGCTAGTGATGCTTGAGGAAATTTCAAGCCGAAATATAATTTCTAAAGACGAAGCCAAGTCCATGCCTGCCCAAAGAAAAGCCGAATTGATTCGTAATGATCCCGTTACATGTATGCGGAATTTTGACAGACGTTTTCGTAAGCTATTAAATATGTTGCTTAACAAGCCGGGTGGCATTTTTAATCCACACGAGCTCAGTGACTATTTTTGCCGATTGGAGTTTCAACTACGGGGTTCACCACACATGCATTGCCTAAAATGGATAAAAAACGCTCCAATATATGTTGAAGGTAATTATTTACTTAAATATCAAGCAACGTTGCTTAAGCATTTGTTTATATCTTCGCATTTATTTTCTGTTTGCAGGAAATGCTGAGTCCGTTGAAGCTTGCATTGAATTCATAAATTTATTTATAACCTGTGAACGATGCGAAGATGGCATAATGGAGGATTTAATTGGCTATCAACTCCACAAACACTCCCACACCTGCTATAAAAAAAGAATCAAAATTTGCCGATTTGGATTTCCACGACCTCCGCTGTCCCAGACTCAGATACTGTCTCCACTTGATTTAGATACTTCCGCTGACGATGCAGATCGGTTTAAAGAATATTATGAGAAAATCAGAACGAGGTTGAATGAAATGGGCCAGTCTTTTAAAGAAAATATACCACTCGCAGAATTCTTAGCTCAGCTGGAGATTACAGAACCAGATTATATAATGGCAGTTAGATCGTCAATCAAGCGAACGACAGTGTTCTTACGGAGAGAGACATCGGAAATCTTTATCAATTCTTACAACAGAAAACTTTTGGAAGCATGGCAAGCAAATATGGACATTCAGTTTATTCTTGACCCTTACGCGTGTGCCAAATATTGTGTAGGCTATATCCTAAAAGCGGAGAGTGGTGTATCGAAGCTACTACAAGCAGCGGCAAAAGAGTATAAAAGAGGCGATCAATCGGTTCGGGACAAATTAAGAACATTTGGAAGAGCGTTAATTCATGGATCTGAGGTTTCGGCTCAAGAGGCTGCAGGCTTTTTACTTGGGTTACCAAATACACGCTGTAGCAGACAAGACGTCTTTGTTAATACTGGAGATCCTGCCAGCAGAATTCGGATACTAAAGACAAAAATTGAACTAAGAAAGCTTCAAGAAGCCGATCCAGATAGTGAAGATATATTTCGACAAGGAATGATTGACCACTACTCTCAGAGACCTCATAGAATGGATGATGTTTGTCTAGCAGATTTTGCCACAATGTACGAATATAAACCCGTTTGCACTAAAAAAGCATCTAGTCGCAAACAAAACTCGGAATGGACATTACTAGACAATTCTGGATACATAACAGAGCGGCGCGTTAGAAAGATACTTCGATTCAGAAACTACAATAAAGAAGTTGAACCAAGTGAGTTTTACAGAGAACGATTAATGCTCTTTGTGCCATGGAGAAACGAAGAAGAAGAACTCGTTGATATCGACGCTACAGAAAAGTTCCAGCAAGTCAAGGAGACGCTCCTTCAAAACATGGTTCCATATTTTAATCAAACGGAAACCGACGACAATTATTTAAATAATCTTTTTAATCAGGCAGAGCAGGAAGAAGATGAAGACGAAGAAACACAAGTTGAAAACGACCAAAGAATCCAAGAGGACGAAGAAGACATATTTTCCTCTGATCCCTTTGATGCTCCACGAAACTCTCAAAAATCTATGTTTGAAAGTTTTCGTGCTCCAAATCTGATTGATGAAGAAGCCTATGTCAAAACAATGCGATCACGTAATGAGAAGCAGCGCAAGTTTGTTTCAAACATTTTGCATTTAGTGAGACTTTCCAAATTACCATTTTACTTCTTTCTCAGCGGAGGAGCCGGAGTAGGAAAGTCACACGTGATAGATGCTATAGTTCAAAGTTTATTGAGATACCAAAGAAGATTTCCTACTGAAAATCCAAAGGAAACAATAGTAGCTGTATCCAGCCCAACTGGAAAAGCTGCTTTTAACGTAAATGGTGTCACAATACATTCACTCTTCCATCTTCCAGCTAACCAAAAAAAGCAAAATGAGCTCGAAAAATTGCATGAAAGCGTTGCAAACAGCCTTCGTCTGCTACTTAAAAAGACAGAACTCTTTATTATTGATGAAACTTCCATGGTCAGTGCAAAGCAGCTTTTTCAAATTGATCACCGTCTTCGGCAAATATTCTGTAGCAACGAACCGTTTGGTGGAAAATCTATGCTTATCCTCGGTCATCTAAGACAATTACGTCCCGTTCGAGCAAAGTACCCTTTTGAACCCTTTGCATTCTCTACACATTCACGCTCAGTTGATAACTATCTCTGGAAAATGTTTCAACTGTATGAGCTGGATGAAGTTATGCGACAACGTGGCGAATTTGAGTTTTGTGAAGCCCTGAATAATATGGCAGAAGGCGCAATGACCGACACGGATGTTGCATTAATTAGAACGAGAGAAATATCTTCAAGCCTCCAGCCACCTCCAGAAGCAATCCGGTTGTACTATACAGTTAAGGATTGCCAAGCTTTCAACGAATTAATACATAAATCTTTGAAAACAGAAGGAATGTGGGCAATAGCACATGACGTTGTTCAAGGTAATGTTTGAGTGAGTTTAATCGTTTTTAATCATAAACTGCTTATGAATTATCTAACTTGTCGTATGAATTTTTATGTGGTTTATAGGGAATGTTAGTCTAGCAGCTAAAGCCAAAATGCTAGAAAAAGCAAAGGAGTTCCTAGCCTCCGATTGTAATGGACTCCCTTACAAGACGCATCTACAAGTAGGGGCAGAGTACTTTGTTTCAACAAACGTTGACGTTGAGGACGGTCTGTTTAACGGCTCAACTGGCACATTACGTAAAATTGAACTCGGAACAACAGCCACGGGAGAACGTATTCCCTCAAAAGTTTGGATGGACTTCAAAAACTCGCTAGTTGGAATAAAGGCCAAGTCAAGAAGCAAAGGATACCAATCGTCAAACAACATCGATTTAAGCTGGGTTTTAATTAAGCGTGTAAAGCGAAATCTGAATTTGGGACCAACCGATAAAGGAATTAACCTAGTTAGAACCCAGATACCTTTAGTTGGTGCTAACGGGATGACCATTCACAAGTCTCAGGGTTCATCTTTGAAATCTGTTGTAGTAAACGTGCGATCGGGTGGAAGAAAACTAGCAAGAGAAATGCTTTACGTAGCCTGTAGCAGAGCAACATCCCTCAATGGGTTATTTATTGACGGAAAGTTTGAAAAACCCAATCCTCCAACCAAACACGATCGTGTAACAAAGGAAATGGCAAGACTAAGAGACCAGGGATTTGTTTTTGTCCAACCGTTGCTGCACGAAATTCCAGAAAATAGTTTAAAGTTATATTTCCACAATGTTCAATCTTTAACACAACATCACTTGGACGTGCAGGCGGATTTTATTATTACTTCAGCAGATATGCTATGCTTTGTGGAACCTCATATGATGTCAGTAGATTCAATTCGCATCAACAATTACACAGCTGTGCATCAATCTGTTGGAATAACGGAGCGACATAGTTCACGTGGAAGCATAGTGTTTGCAAAATCTGGTTTCGACGATCAAGCTTTTGGTTTTTTTGAACACACTCAAGACTCGGCCAATGGACATCACCTCTGTCTTCACTGGAAATCATATGACATTAACTTTATAATGTTGTATCGTTCGCCAAAATGCCCTATTCGGGGTTTTACGTCAAACCTTCGGCGTGTGTTAGAATCAGTCCAAGGAGACATTATTTTATTTGGTGATGTGAATTTGAAACCAAATGTGGACGCAACTTCATTTACAGCTTTGATGGAGAACTTTGGTTTAAGCGCTAAGCTCAACATTAACGAAGCAACTACATATGACAACACAACAATCGATTACTGCTATTCAAATTGTGAAAATGTTTTTGCTGCATTGCATGAAACTTATTATAGTTTTCATCGAGGAATATTCATTTCGATTCCTTTCGTTCAAACACGATACCACAACCTTATGCATACATATGCAGCGTTATGATCCATGTACAATAAACGAATATTTTTATGCCAACCATAGTTTTTTAATTTAAAAAAATTTCTTCAGTAAAACCCCATTTACAAAAGGAGCTAAATCGTCTATATATTAATTCTCATCAAGAGTGCTACAACCGACATTCCTGGTCTTGGAAAAATATGAGGTCAAATATCGAAAATGAAGTTTTTTTACAAATATGGTCTAGCTAAAATCGATTTTTTATAGTGATCCCGAATCTTTTTTGAAAAGTCTTTTTCATTGCGTCATCAACGTCATTTACTGATCATTTCAGACCCAAAATGTTTTTATTACCGTATCTTAACATTTAAATATTGAGGGTCAAAGAGCAAAGCTCAAATTTGTCCTGAGGGTTTGGCAATGGAGATCGTTTTAGGTGCTTTGAACGAGTGCAAGCAATGTTGGTACACAATGTTGGAACGCAATGAAGTATTAGATAGGCTGTTCTTTGTTATAAGATAACAGTATTGTCGTATATGTAATTATTTTGAAATGCATGGGTGTAAAGGGCAAACGAATGAATTTCGGCTAATGGAATCAATTTTCAATCGGAAAATAAACAGGGAATTTACATGTTGTTGTGAAATCATTTTTTACTGTATGCTAAGAATTGCATGTAGTTTTACGTATAACAACAATATTATACATGACTGCTGCCATTTGGAAAATATTTGATGTCAAAAGTCAAAACTCAATTTTTGGGGGACATAAATGGTGTTTAAAATCGAATTTAATTAGCGATTCCATACCTTTTTATTGGATAATATCTTTTTTCAACACTATCTAAATCGTCTATATATTTTTTCTCATCAAGAGTGCTACAACCGACATTCCTGGTCTTGGAAAAATATGAGGTCAAATATCGAAAATGAAGTTTTTTTTTACAAATATGGTCTAGCGAAAATCGATTTTTTATAGTGATCCCGAATCTTTTTTGAAAAACCCTTTTCATTGCATCATCTACGTCATTTACTGATCATTGCAGACCCGAAATGTTTTTATTACCGTATCGTAACATTTAAATATTGAGTGTCAAAGAGCGAAGCTCAAATTTGTCTTGAGGGTTTGGCAATGGAGATCGTTTTAGGTGCTTTGAATGAGTGCAAGCAATGTTGGTACACAATGTTGGAACGCAATGAAGTATTAGATAGGCTGTTCTTTGTTATAAAATAACAGCATTGTCGTATATGTAATTCGTTTGAAATGCATTGGTGTAAAGGGCAAACGAATGACTTTCGGCTAATAGAATCAATTTGAAACGGATAGTAAACAGGGAATTTACATGTTGTTGTGAAATCATTTTTTACTATATGCTAAGAATTGCATGTATTTTTACGTACAACAACAATATTATACATGACTGCTGCCATTAGGATAATATTTGAGGTCAAAAGTCCAAATTTTTGTGGGATATGATTCGAGTTTAAAATCGACTTTCATTAGGGATTCCTTGCGTTTTTTGTATATTTTATATTTAAACACTATCTTAATCGTCTTCTGATCATATCTGTTTACTAATACTACAACCGACATTACAAGTTTTTGAAATACTTGGGGTGACATGTCGAAGCCCAATTTTTTTAGGACGCATATTTGGTATGCTTAAAATCGATTTGAAATAGTGATCCCGAAATTTTTCAATTAATTTTTTCTTAAAATTATATCTACATCGTCTATTGATCATTAAAAATTAATATTATTACAGTTACCTTCATTCTTTAAATAAATGGGGTCAAAGTTTGAAAATCTGGATTTTTTGGTCTTATATGGTCTACCTATATTCGATTTCAAATAGTGATCCTTCCCGGTTTTGAAAATATTTGGGGTCAAAAGTCAAAGTAAAGTGTTTGGTGGATATTTTGATTCCAAGAAGTTTGGGAATATCTAATTCTCAAGTTAAATCTCTTTGAAGTCTAACTGCAGTATATCTTGAGTTGAAGGATTCTGTTTTATATAATATCTTGTCGCAAATAAATCAGCATTTAAGCTCTGCTGAAAAAAATTGAACTTTTGAATTATAATTGTGTTTGTTCATTGATCCTCTAAGTAGCTGTACATGTAAACTACGGAAAGCATATGGACGGTTAGACTAAGTGCATTTCCAACAGCTAGCCAGAAGTAATATGTAAAAAATTACACAGTTGGTTTAGTTTATAGCGTTAAATATTTAATGTTTACATTAAAATATGCAATAAAATTCATAAAGTTAGATGCAGCGAAAAATTAGGTTACAAGAAAGGTTCATTTAAATCTTAAACATACAATACGTAATAGGCAGTAAAATAGTTAATTAAGGCTTAATGTAACAAACTAAAAATTTAGGTTCATGCCTGATTTCCTCAGAAGGTATCCATACTAAAAATTGATAGTACATTAGTACACGCCCGATTTACAATCTTGCCAAATTACAGCTTTACAACTAGCATAACTAAAACTAAACAAACCGGTAGGCATTCAAAGGAAACTGAGAATCATTACAATCTGAACATTTCTGTATGTATAATAGTCCAATAGGAATATCTTTCGTCATTCTTAATTCAGAACACAACTATTCTAACAATAAAGGTATAATCATGTAGTTTGTACATTGTCCTAATTCAAATTCATATTCGAGTCATAGATAGAAACATTACAAAAACGGACATCTATTAGCGCAGTAAACACAAAAAATAGAATAACAAAACATGCTACTATTCTAACAAATTTAAGAATTAATAAGAAATATCAACTATTACAACTACTGGTACAATTTTCATTTTTGAATACGTGTTATAAAGTCAATCGTGTGGAAATCCGCCTGGAAAAAGACGTTCCATAGCCGATTCAAGAGCAATCTTTTGCGAGTCATCATCCAATTCAGGGTTTTGCTAATAGGAAAAATGCCACTTACATTTTGAAAGTTTTTTACTGTTTCAAAAAGGTTTTGTTAGATTTACCCAAATAAGAGTGCGAGCTACTGAAGTAAGCGTTCGAATGCCATCATATTCCTTGAGGACTGCGTCACGAATTGCCACAATAGATCCATTCGGGCAAATGAAAGTTTCAGCGACGTTCTTGTATAACCTTATAATAACCTATATTTAAAGATAGACTTTGAAAGTATCTTTGAATTTTAACTACATGCATGTATGAAACAGCTGAAACAACTCATCTTACTTCAGTTTGGTCACCATCCACAAGTAGAATATCACGCATTGTGTCACCCCGACTGCTTTGTTCAATTGGCCAGATTTTTTCAACAACTGCTAAAACATCTAAAATAAAAGTTTTAATCCATTACTGTCATGAATATTTGGAGAAATATATTACAAGTCTTTAAATGGCCTTTACCAATGTTGGAACCGACATTGAGCTCGCTTTGTAACTTTTTTAATGGAGTAAAGTTAAACGGAATGTGAGGGATATTCTCTGCTTCAGACAAGGTCGTAATGTCGGCATTTCTGGACAAGCTTATGCGGAGCTCACGATCCGGGAGCGATCTGAACTTAGCTGGGTTATCTTCAACCTTAAAACCCTCAAGTCGATAAATCTGATTTATCTAATATAAAAAATATACAATACAAAGACTTTAAACTCTCCTTTTTGATAACGCATCGATTTAGATATATTTCGACGAACCTTTATAAGTCCAGCTGCGTTGATTGACTGGGATCCAAAGCACACAACTTCAACTTCAGCAGTTCCATCGTATGCGTGCCACTTAAAGTAATTCGGTCGGGTTGTATCACAAGTGTAACTCGGAAGACAACAGCAAATTCCGGCTCGCTTTAAACACGATAAATTAAATTAATGATTTAAATTAAAATACGTTGTAGCCTTCTTACAAATTTGTATTTAATAATACTACTCGACTGAATTCAAGATTAAGCATTGATTGTCTTACGTTTTCGATATTTCCAAATCATTAAGTTTGGTCAAGGGTTTTGACCTGCTTGGTGAAGAACCTGAAGTAGATGGAGATACCGGAGGAGTGTTGGCCGTAATCGCAGAGTTTCTGCTTGAAAACGCACCTTGAGACATTCGCTGCCTTATGGAAGATGACCGGGAAACTAATGGTTCGTCGAGTTTCCTCTTAGGAGTTTGCGAAGGGTCCGTCATGATGTCTCGTAATTGCACAGAGATAAGGCTTATTGTTGCAGTTTCAAAAAATTAGGAATCAAATGATAATTTGGCTTGCTCGATATTAACTGAAACTAAAGTATAATTGTTAAAAACACGCAAGAGAAAGAATCTAGTACGTCAAATAGACAATAAACTGTTAACTGATATAAAAAACAAAAAATAAAACGACGTTCTTTAACAATTCCAGGATGGTGATTCACAGAAAGCTGCAAACTGACAACTGACAAAACTTGAGCCCGGACAATCTGAGCTAAAAATAATATAATGCTTAGAGTGCAATGACAGTAGAACTGGATATGTAAATTAAAATACGGCCACAGCTATTTCAGGTTGTTTCAGGATTACCATAAGGATTATAATTCATGTTAAAATATGGCCAAATAGTGAACGTTTCATTGAAATATCACATATGGGACATATCACACACTGGTTAAGGTTTGTCTAGCATTCAGTATGCATCCGACTATTGAGACAAAGAGGAAAAGCACGAACAGATCAGTCAGAGAAGGTGAAAAAGTTAGTTAGACCAGTCCAACTAATTTGCGTATATTTCCTGCGACTCTCGAGACTAAACTTGGCATGGTGTTAGATGTGAAGGATGGGAGGTATGTTTGGGTACCAATTGGCAATATTTTATGCAAATCAATTTTGTACTGCATGTATACTGCTCCGTCACTCTAAAATCATTCACTTATATTAATACAAAACTAAGAAGCTGTACTCTGAGGTATGCACCGTAGTATTATGCTAAGGTACAGCAGCAGAACAAACTATTTCAAATAAAATGTGACATTGTGTATGCCAAGTGGATGACGAAGTCGAGAATCACAGAACAGAGAAGTTATATGCGTCGATGACTATTATAAAGGTTCAGCTAAGCAGAAGCAGGCTATTCATCGGGGAATTCTTTTATCTTACAATTAGATTTTAAAAGCTTATGCAGCCATGTTAATGTTTAAAAATGGGCTGTTGTCATGATTACTTAATGATAAAAAAATATAACCAAAATTGAGTCTTGCTAAAGGTACATCGCTACATCTCGAATTGTCGGGTTTATTTATCTAGGGAAAAGTAAAGACAACTAGAATATCATGGTTCTTCTTGCATTGCAATCATCGACAGTTAAAATATTTTAAATGGCTAAAAGTTCAAAGAAACTCGAGTACGATTATATAATGTAACATTTCGTGCCTTCTTCATGTTAGTTGGTTCAAATAGGCTAATTTTAACAAAATGTTATTGATTTCAATTTTCATGCAAGAAAATTGACAATTCTTGTTTTGCTTAGCAAAAACCAACTAGAGGCTTGCATTTGTTTGATATGCGCATTAATAAATACCGACTACTAACTAACTACTGCCTGTAAGCGAGTCAACCTGCAAGAGACTGGAGAAGAAGCAAAACAGCTTGTGGCTGAACTCAAACAATTCACACATAATCCATGTGGATAGCTCCCTTTTTTGCTTAGAGCTCAAGGATTTCCAGAAAGGTTGCTTGCAACATCTGTGTAGAACTGAGTCAGTTCTTGGATTGAGCAGTTACCTACCAGCAAGATTATGAAGAGGGTGCTAGCTCCTTCCTCGCCCTTCTCTTTGTTACATTCACTACGCACGTCAGCCAGACCAGTGACACCAAGGGAAACACTGTACAGTAAGTATGAAGCATTGTAAGTACATTTCTTTGCATGCATTTCAGAGTCATGAGGAGAGGATGTGGACTTTTAAATGCAACCAATGTGTAGTAAAATACTAGACGCAACTAAAGCATTTGTTTTACATAATTCTATGCAGGTTTACATTTTACTCTTGATTAGTAATACAATGCACACTGTGGATGTACTTTCAAATAGATCACCAAAGAAAATGGAGTTGGCAACAATGCTCAAGTTTTCATTTCACAGATTTGATCTAATAGAAATCGTGAGCAATTCAAATTTTCTTGAACTTTTAGAAGCTGTGAATATCGTGTCAAATTTCAACTCAACAAATTAGTCATCAACATTGCGTTCTTCAGCATTCATTGGTTTCCAAGTACATGAAGAAAATATTGAAGAATCGATAAGCAAATGTTAAATAAGTCCTAAGCCAAACACACGAACTATTATATGGGCTTTAACGCCTTTTATTTTTAAAAAGATTACACAAAACAAAGTGTAAGCCTAGGAGGCAACAAGTTTGGCAGGCCAATTAAACAAGTCAGAGAGAAAAATGTCGACATCGTTGTGAACAACGAAGAGTGCAACTCGATATTTGAAGTTTTGAAAATGTACTTCGAAGGAATCATAAAAGTGGGTAAATATTTATAACTTCCCACTGATATTAAATTCGAGATTCACCAATGATAAGTCCAACTGGAGGGAAGATAGGGAATGGTTCTCTTTCTTACGGACCTACCCGGACGTTGACCGGTCAAATCCGGAAGATATAAAACCAAATGATTCTATGACCCATTTTGACGACGATTTAGAACTTTACTTTTTAAATTACTATGGTAATTACAATGTGGACGCATGTATTGAATGGGATGAAGGAAAGAAGAATTTAGACGATGAATATTTCCATAAGGCATAATAATAACGTACCCACGTTTTAACCGAATTTACCACATGTTACTACCAGACTGTTACTACCAGGGTGTGGTCCGCCTTAAAGTGCAAAAATTTAGATGTGGTAAAAGTCGGTTATTTTTATGTGGTCTGCTGAGTTTATAGTGGGTCCATTAAATGCATGCCGAAACAAAATGCGTGAGCATGATCAAGAGTAGTAAAGAATGATGACTATATGAAAATGCTCATATCCAAACTACATGATATGCTTTGCTGATATTGCCTATAAGTTTTGAGTTGTGAAATTAAATATTTACGTAGTTGTTATTCTCGTCTCCCCTCTCTCCGTCTACAATGAAACAAAATGTGTACATACAGAACAAAGAGCACTCGTCTCATCAGTGTACAAAGACTGCACTATTCTGCTTTGCTCATTGCTCTCCTTCAAGACACTATTAATATAAATGCATCTAGCTGTTTTTTGTTCCCTGTCAAAATCAGAGTGGTACTTGCACTTGCTCATTACCAACGTTCCTCCCATTCTTTATCCTTAACAAAAATATGAATGAGGAAAGCTTTAACCCTTTACCGCAAAATTTTAATCAGTTTGTATTTAGTTGGTTTGTCTGATGAAACAAGAATGAAGATTTGGACTAAGAATATTTCCATTTGTTCCGTATAACTGGTTTTGTATTTTGTCACTGATCTTGACATTAATGGGTTTCACTTTGCAGTTCGTCGTTTGCTGACTTAAACATTCTTTCTTGTGGATACTGGACATGAACGACTGCGATTGAATTGCTCGTTAACGCGAAAAACTAAGTAATACTGCTGTTGGGCTTGGACAATGACGTAACAACAGTTTTTTGTTTACGCTGCATGCATTAGCTATTGAATACAAACGTCCAACTGTTTTAACTTATTGATAAAATAAGTAAAATTTCTTGTGATGTACATACAGTTGTGCAAAAATGAGGTCCACATGTGTGGACACAAATGAGTGTTGGACAAACTAGAGTTTTGTGGTGTATTCACTATAACATATTATTTTCTAATACCTTACAGTTTTGCGGTCATTTTTTGCCCATTTCCCCACATACATGCAAAACGAGAGCTGATATATATATATGCAAGCAAAATTAGCTTCCATCACAAATTGGAATTCGCTGTCTCTTTGTTTTTCATGGGAAAAAATTCGTTGGTTAATGTGTCCCACATCATCAAAAATGCTCCAACATTCTGGATAATATTCCTTGACCAGCATTCTGAACTCAGTAAAACAATCACCGGCATCAGCTAGTTGTTTCCATTTTGAATTTTGAAGTTTCTGCAACCAAAGTCAATTTAAAACTCAGCCCTTAATGTTGTACTTACTCTCATAATTTTAAGCGGAAAAGGATTTACCCTATAAGTTAAAAACGCTTGTAAAAACATTTGTCTAAAGGCATGCATAAAATCTTTCACATCAACAAATGGCTCCACGCATGTATTCGTCAGCCGATAACGAATATATTTCAATGTGTAAGGCACTTTCTTTTTATGCAAAGAAAGCTGAAAGATATAAAACCATATAAGAAATTAAAAAATAACCCGATTAACTCTGTGTCCGAAAATAAGAGCTAAAGTTACCATATAGCTTTCGTGGAATCCCCATCTCATTGTATAAATCTTGGGAAGTTTGTAACACTTCATCACAAAATGGCATGCAACCTGAAAGTGACGCTGGTTCGAAACCACGAGCCTCTTTTCTGAATCTTCTTGTAGAAGAGGAAAGCCAGCAATTTGCTGGTCAATCTCAGACTTGGTTGTGCAAAAGTTGCATGTCCACCGACTCTCCACGCTTGGAGTAGCAGCTAACGCTGGTGCGTGGCAGCTCAAGTGAAATAATTTCGTACAAGAACTGCATTTAGCAAAAGTTCCTTCCTCTGGATCCTGTTCCAAGCATAATTCACAGCGTACCTCATTTCGGGAGCGCTTGGGTGGTCTCTCAAGTGTAAATCCTGGTGCTTCACGAAAAGTATCTAGAAATAAAAAAAATCGTGGTAAATTAAAAAGGAAACGTAAAATTTCATGTAGTTCCTGATTTACAGATTGATTATGTTCCAAAATAAAATACCTAAGATAGTTCGTTTGCGGGGTCTACCCGATCTCGTTTTTTTGTGTAAAGAGGAGCTGCAACCAGGGACTGCAGTATCATTCGTCCTTTTTCGTTGTGATATACGAGTTGCAACGTTAGCAGGAGGTCTGCCCCTTTTCTTTGCAACCTTTGGTGAATTCGAACTTGAAGCAACTGGATTTTCGCCAACCTGTGATCCTTCTCCATTGACATTAGCTATGGGATGGTTGGTAGACCTCATTGGAGTAGCTGTGCGTACTACTGCAGGTGATAAACGTGGCATTTCATCCTCCCTTTCCATTGGAACACTAGAAAAGGAAGCAGAAATTAAATTTATCAGCCTAAAAGCAAAAATACAATATTGCTTATATCCCCATGTTGGATACTTACGTAGTATTATTGCTGTCAGTTTCCTGTGCTCCAGTCGATTTCCCGTACTCAATTCTACCAAAGTTTTGATAAGCTGAAATAAAAAGTTAAAATATTTAGTTTAATTATAATCGTTTGTGAATTGAGAAAAGCACCATTTTTGTGACCTGCTATACGATTATTGTCTTCCACATCAAACCAAAGTTGCTCATCTCTTCCCACGAATTCGTCATAATTACCTCTAATTCTCGTGTCATTTTCACTAAGGTTATTGAGAATCGGTTCATAAAGTCTGAATGAAATAAATAATTGCATAAGCTGTAACAAAATTCATAAATAAAAATAAATCATATCCTAAATGACCCACT
This sequence comes from Orchesella cincta, assembly GCA_001718145.1. NCBI lineage: Eukaryota > Metazoa > Arthropoda > Collembola > Entomobryomorpha > Orchesellidae > Orchesella > Orchesella cincta. Next base: position 35,277 of record LJIJ01000928.1, read on the forward strand.
TAGCAACTTTTGAAGCACTGCCATCATCACGATGATTCACGATCTCGCTCACAACATTTGAAACTATGAGGGATTGAGCCTTTGCCATGGCCACATCCTGAGATTTAGTTTTTAGCTCGTTTAGCTGCATCTTAAATATAGTATCCAATTCTTTCTTCCGTTTATCTCCTTCATCTTTCAATACGACCGTTACCCTTTAGTCAAAAAATAAAAACCAAGCATATCATAAGATTCCCTTACTGTAGAATACCTTTTTTGATGCCATAACATGATATTTCGACGAACATGGCAATTTCAGCTGCAATTTGCGCATCAATATTTCTTTCCACTTCATTCTTCTTGAAACAGAGTTCCACTGTCTTCCTTTTCAAATCCACATCAGCATCATTGCACTTTTCATAGAGTTTCCTAAAATTATATGGTGAAAAATCGAATTAAAACATTTCAACTGCATTAATGCGAAATGATATTGATTTTATTTAAGTAAATAAATGCGTGTCTCACACCTCGCAGCATTTGCTTTTGATTTTAGAAGAAAAAGATCACTCTGTACACTTCGAATCTCATGTCCTTCATGAACTGGACTTTCTGCACACTCTCCACAAATCTTTTCAGAGCAATATAAACAAAACTTGGACTTGGGTTTATTATTATGCACTTGGCACTTTAACCCAAGTTGAATTTGTTGTTCAATCTCTTTCTGCTTCTCTTGATCCACATTATTTCGAATTATGTGAGAATGAGTCGAGTTTTGAATCAAATGATGCTACAAAACATAACACAGATATAAAAAAATTTTAATTAATGAAGTACTTTTCAATTTTGTGCATATTATTTCCATACCCTTTTGCAGGCTTCGCAGAAGAAGTCAGGGCAATCTTGACAGGAAGCCACAGCCGGTGGCTTGATGATACAGATACTGCATTTAACCTCGACACTTTGAGCATAGTCAGGTTTGTTTATAAATACATCTTTCGGCTTTAATTTCCGGTTCAGGTCTTCATCATTTACCGGCAGCTTGCAAATTAGACAAAATAACTTCCCATCTACAATGGTAATCAAAATCTCAGCGGTGCACAAAATGTCTTGATTGATTTAATTGTTCATCTAACCGTGCGTACCTAACTGTCGCTCACTTTTAAACTTTTCCAAGCAGTTTAGCGAACAAATTGAGTGTAAGCAGCCAAGAGAGTATACTTCCCTATTTTCATCTACTGGACATCCCTGAACGCACTTTAACCAGGGTAGTTGTGTCATTCGTTGTGAATCTAGAATTTTATCAAATAATTTAATTATTCCAGTCAGTAAAAATAATTTTAATACTGATAAAATAATAAGTTAATTATGCGGAACGTGGTAATGCTCACTTGAGGCCACAGAAGTGCTTGTCCCTTGGCCGTTTTCCATTGTGTCGCTTGTATTTATTGAACTTTTTCAAAACTTTGCCACCGTCGAGGTGCACCAGATTGACGAAATTTTATAATAATGCGTTAACTAACATGGCTATTTATAACTCGTTGATTTTGTGATGAATAAAATGGTATTACAAAGTACGTAGTTATTGGTTTTTAATAATCAATTCATGGACTTTTCAATTAAAAATTGTAATATGAAATGTGTTTTGATGCTTGGTGAATGTGAGCACCCGGCTCTTGTGCAGAATCAAAAGAATACCATCTCAGCGCCACGAAACGTCAACAAGTAATTAGCCAAATCACCCATATATCTAAATCATGCATTCAGCATGTAAGTTTTACAAGTGAGTTCGGCTCTGACTTGAGGGACCATTCGCATATGACGTTATGCTAACCGCGGGATGGATGGATGTATTGATGCCATTGTCATTAGTTCAGATTCAATTAATCCATACCATAGCTCTAGGTTTCAATCAAACAATTCAGGAAGCGATAAAATACAATATCGAATTGTAAAGCCAAATCGGAATAACTGAACAGGGGTCGAAAGTTATTTTTACATATTCCAGCATTCAAAGCTACAAAACGGTTTGCTTAACCCGCGTTTTATTAAATGCAGTTATACAATGCGGGAATTTTTGGGTTAAATATTGATCGATTTTTATCGTTAAGAAACTTAAGGAAGGAAAATACATTCAAGAATGGCAAATAGTGGCAGAAATATACAAAAATATATTAGTGTTAATTCTCATTAGTGCAGTTAAATGGAAATAAGAGAATCTATGTATATTATACATTGTGAAGCGAAAATAGTTAAATCAATCAAAAACACACATTTATTAAATATTTACTGCAGTGTTTTTATGATCCTATTTATCAATCCTTTTTACTCTTCTGTTTAATGCTAATAATTAGTTACTTTTCTTTCAGAAACCATTTGCCATGTTGAATGATTGTTTATGCGGGTTTTAGTGGTTTCAAATATATTTATATTAAGTGCCAGTGTTTCAAGAAATGTATACTTTTTTTTATCAGGGCAAATTTGAAACCCCAGAAATCATAGAAGTTAACCGATTTTTAATAATTACTCAAGTTAGCAATTGTTAAATTAAACAGAAATATAATCGCTAAGATGTACACACGTCATGGGAAATGATAATGGATCTCAACAACGAAAGCAGATGTGAATCCGTGTTTTTCATAATTCATACATTACAAGGAAATTTATAGACTCACTGAAACTTGAAACGATACAGCATGACGCAATATGTGTATTATTCCTTCAGCTCATATTGTGTTCCAGTGTCATCAATCATCACCATTGATCAGTTCAAGTGCAGCTAGCTGTAGCAAAGCCCACTTCCCCTAATGATACACGTTGTATTGCTCTCAATGTACAACTCAACGTGGGAAGATATACATTTCAGACTTCCTCGGGTTTCCCATCATTTTATGCAAAGTTTAGTAGGTAATACAATATGCACAAATAACCAAGTCTCTGTCTTTCAATCGAGGGTGCATGGCTTAAAGCAGGTTGAACTAACTATGAACCGCTACCGATTACCTAATGTACCACACACATTAAATTTCTTGGGTGAAGGTGCAATACTTTTCTTGGTTTCATCTCCAGCCAAGAAAATATATGATACTTGCTGTCCATAACCAACCAAACTGGGAACATTTTGGCATGACATTTGTGGTAGCTGGTAGCATTGCATCAAAGCCACAAATAAATGTCCAGTTCCTATTATGTACTTATGACTGCACAGAAAAAAGCAAGTCTGGAGAACCACACCTGCATTGCATTTACTTGCAAAGTTATTTACTCACTTTGAGTAATACTAACCATATATCACACTTATTTCTTTTTCATGCATGCCATCGAAAACTTTGTTTGTCACCCTTCAGGTTCTGTAGCCCATGGATCACAAAAAAAACATAATGGGACAAAACTGATGTTTGGGTATATGCATAGGCCCTACCATTTTTGCATCATAAACATATCTATACATATAGATTGACAAGCAAGAGTTCAACTGCTCCCTAGGTTGTAAAATTACAGTTTTTTTTACATAACAGATATCTGAATATTATGCACTTGCAAGCATCGCGGCTGTTCTAATGATCTTATGCTGCAACTCCTTTCGACGCAACAAAATCTCGGTCCAATCTTGGTTCCAGTAAGCTTTTGCTGGTAAAAATCCACACTCTTCTTTTCTACAAGGAACACGGAACGTTTACGGTGTTGTGTGTATAGCGCTTGAATGAGATGAACATCGCCTTGCACAAATATGCATCAATTTTTGTATTGATGTGCTTCTTTCTCCACGTTGGCATTGTGCATGGTTGATGAGCAACAATTAAGCTTTGGCTTCTTGGGTTTTCACTGAATATAAATTATGTTTGTGATTCAAGCTGAATTCGAGAATTCTTATATGGTTTCTGATTTGTCGCTGACAGAGTAGAGTACACACAAATATGTAATAGGGCAACAAAAGCAAAAAGGGGAGAGAGAACGAGTGCACAAACATACATATTATTTCATGTATTAGTACTGTTGTAATGAATCTAGTATTCCACCGTACGTTACAAGAAAATGCACGAAAAATCGTTTCTCGTTCAGTTTAGCTAAGCCTTGGAGTCTTGAATACGAGAACTGGCAAAATTATGAGCGCAATAAACTTGAACTATGAAATCTACATATATATTCTCATGCGCTCTACAGTGGATTTTAAGAACAAAACGGTTATGTAAGATCCCAGATATTTTTTTAAATTGTCGACTCCTTTCAATCATCTTCTAACCTTCAATAAGCTGATTATGTCTTTGCTGCCATTCCAAAAAAATTGGGAAGTATGTTAATCAACTGTCGACTATCTTGCAAGACTTAAATCCCAAAAAAGCGTAGAATGATCATCTAAATCACAATCATGCAGATGCTTTTAATGACGATATCAAAAAACTGGAAAGATGTATAGCGACCAGTCACGGGTGCATTGAAATTATATTTGTGCTCTTTAAACTTACATATAATGGTTGGTGCTGAGCTCTTTCTGCTTCCACGCAGGATCATTTGTCATTTATCCCATTAAGTTACGTTTATAGGAAATGAAAGCATGAACAATGAGTATGCCTCGAGCTGGTTCGATTATTATAAGCAATATAATACCTATATATTGTAATATCTTATCAATTAGGATTTAATACACTTTTTGTCACAATTACATTGCATGCTGACAGAAGTGTTATATTGTATAACGTTTTGTAGTTTTTACGCAATTTCAATACACGTTTCGAGTTTGTATTACGTTGTGACGATGATGATGTTCTATGCGTACAAAAGGGTATTTACATGTTCTCAAAATAAATATCAGTGCTCACTCTTGATCTTGTTACAATCTTCAATCCAGTCTCTGTCCTACGTGTACGTATTCCCATACGCAGTTGCATAATGTTGTACTGCCCTTTCTTGTAGTAAATAATCAACACGAAAGAAATTGTGATTTCGTAATACCATATGCTCTCGTGATCTTTGCTTTTCCTTTCCTCTGCGTTTACTCATGCTCCTTTTCATACAAACAAATATGTATGAGATTGAGAAAGACTGAGCAGTCCAGATCCCGAACAACTTGGTATTCATCACTTTTCTTCAATACACAAAAGCACTTCGTTTTTCATAAGGAATTTTGGGTCTAACAGGGTTGACGGTGATGGTTTAACGTGAGTTGACATTAAATAAGAAAAGTGGTTTCGTACAGCTTGATCTCAATGTAGTTTGTTAGTGGGTTGCTAACGGTTTCCAGTTGACCAAAACAATAGACTTATCACAAAGCTTTACATTTAAAACCTCTCCTGCTTCAGTTCCTCATTCTCGCTTTGTTATGAGAGCGTGGAAGAAACTTCAAACTAAAGCCAAATGTTCTTCAGAGTGTTTGATCTTTTATTTGGAATGCATAACTTGTCACGTTTACGTCGTTTGCAAAATAAGATGCTTTCTCAAGTTTCTGATGACGACTTTGATTGACGACTCAGGTTTTTTGTTTCAGTTCTCATACATAGATGACACATATTGGACTCATTATATGTATAACGAAGACGTTTGGCGAAAGTCTGTGAAAAAAGTTCTTCGAATCTTTACTGAAATAAAGATTGAAGTAAAAATATTGTTTGTGCATTGACGCAGCAGTTAAAAATCTGCAAAATCATATTTAAGTTCAGCTCACTCTGGACATTTTATTTGGAACGGCCTTTGACAAGGCAGGTAGACACAGTAAGTTTTTATAATAAACAATGGATTTGTTCTGGTTGTTATGTACTTAATGTAGCCTTGCATCGTGTTTGCATGAATTTGAGACGAGCAACAGGAAAGAATGAGTTGAGTTGGCTTACAAACTGCCCTGGTTCATTGTGAGAATTGAATGACAGCTCGTCTGTAAATCACCATCCAGGCTGAGTGCTAAATGATGTTAAAAACGTTGAGTGTGTTTAACGGTTCGTAAATTTGATAATGATGATGATTGAGGGAACTAACGAAACTTATGGTAGACGAACATATTGGCAAGGAGTAATATTATGTATGGTAATTAGCGAGCTTGCATGTGGTTCGTCAGCCTGCAGTCAGAAGTTCATTTCATTCCAATCTCATTAATGCTTTATGTTCAGCAGCACTTGCATGATACGTCGATTAACATTGTAGCTCATCACACCAAGAATAAATGTTGGCACCACCAGTACTCGTTTAGTTCTTCATGTCCGACATTATTCGCAAACCAAACTTCATGTAGTGCATGATGCAAACAAGGGAACCTTTATTAAGGTTTTTAAAGTATTTTTTCATCGTGCATTATGCAGATTCATCGATATCAATGTTTTCATGAAGGTGGGAAGATTAATTACGAAGCTAAGTCCTTTCTCGTTACCTTGTTGTTATAGTGATTTTTATGCCATTAATTTCACAACATTAACATAAGCTTCCAGTGTATGAAAACTTTCATGAATAACTCGTTCGTATAGTTGATTTGAAGATGTAGTCATTTTCAATAAAATAAAATATGTTTCAAGCATTGTAGAATTATCTACCAGCGAGAGAAATAGGCGCAATATATATATATATATATATAGACATGCATGTCAGTATGCTAATCTAAGTTGAGACGAGAAAAGAATGAGGGACGGGTGCTGTCGTTGTGTTATGCTCCTTCTTATGACAATATGCATATTTGACTTCAGATACGCTATGGGGAAAAATAGGAAAACCTCGATAAATTACTAAAAAATTAGAGTTTAAATCTGAGGATAAAATCTGTTTGATTTAAATATTCCAAAAACGTTTTCTCAACAGCTCTGAAAATATGGAAATCAATGGAACAAGTATGAAATACGTATATTCTTCTCCATAATCGCAGATGAAATCTTACTGCTCATCATTATCATGGTTTGTTGTAATCAAGTTAGTAGCAGATGCTAAGCTCTCGACTTTAGTTCTATATCGCTCATGAGTCGTATTTACTAGTTGTGATCAAAATAGCAGGATTATATTTTCCACAATGAGCACTTATCGTGTGTATCTTGCGGAGTTCTGAAGCTCTGGAATGATTTATAAGTGGATTCCTATCACTTTGCATTAATGTTCGCTGGCATGTTTCAATATCTTTAGTTTCGATAATGTTAACTGAAACACGAGTAAAAATTATATTGAATTGAGGAATAAGCTGAAAGAAAATTTGTATCTTTGCTGGATGAGTGTATTGAGTTTCTAAACACATAATAAATATGAGAAGTTAACTATCGACTATGCAGCTTGGCATAAATCCCAAACAAGTGTAGCATTATCATATCCAAATCAGAAACATGCATGGTGTACTGAATCGTCTAATATTATCACAAAACAAAAAGGGAAATAACAACCAGTCAAAGATATTTGGCATCATGTTTTTTTCATCTCATAAGTACGGTTGGAGCTGGACTCCTCATTTTTCCACAGAGGAGCATTCACTATACAAAGCCTCACGTTCTGCTGCCAGAAATCCTCAAGCATGAATCGAGAATATGTCACAGTTTTGTTTTAAATACATTTTAAAAGAGTATTCTGTGCCCTGTTTCAATAACCTGAATGCAAGGTTATTTCCTGATATGTTAACGAATGCAAGTTGTACGTACCAAAACAAACTAGAGTGACGATTTACAGTGTTAGCTAAAAAATGATGATTTACATACGGAATATTCGAAGTTTTAATATGCTACTGGCTTTCCAGGTTGTTGTGTGTTTGTATAGTCTTGACCTGAGAATATTGCATACTATAACTATTATACCACATTATCACCACAAACGTAATAGTTGTGGTTTCGTTATACCAGTGCAGTAGTCTCAAAACCTCTACCTTCCTTTTCCTCTTCGTTTACTCATGCTCATTTCAACATACAAATGAGATTAAGCAAGAATAGGAAGTGCAGCACAGAGCTCGAACAAACTCATGCACATCGCCTTTTCTAATACACATGGGCCATTATTTTTCTTAAAGAAGCTTAGTCTGTTGGGGTGAATGACAATGACGCTAGGAAATGAAATCTGCAGATCGAATACATGTGACTTTAACCGGCACAAAGTAGAACTATCGGTATTTCTGATTGAATTCAATAGACGCATTTATTTCCCATTAATTGCACTTACAATTGAAAAGAAATGACTGTTTAGATTGACCAAACATCTTCAAATTTCAAAACCCAAAATTTTCTTCTGTCCTTCGGAAAAGAGGTCCCAGATGTTCTCCAGAATAGTCAGTTGCTCCCATTCTGCTTCCAACATTCGGAGGGTTTGTTTTGGCTGAGCTGCGATTCTGAAATGCAAATAAAGCAGAAAAGTCAATGTCACACTTCTTCATAGATGCATTAATGATTACTGACTGATTTAATTTCAAGCGTCAATAGCAAGAACACTCTTACCTTTTGGCCATCTCCATCAGTTGCGGTGTCATCACAAATCCTGGCTCCAATGCAACACGACTACAAACATCCATCAGCCCATCCTTCATATTGGAGCTCATGTCTCGAGCTGCAGCGTATTTGACAAAAAACTTATCTGCTGAAGTTGTATACAGTTTTTTCTCCAGTTCAAAAAGCTTGATGAAGACATCCCAGCCCAACTTCTCATCCGGCTTTGCCCTTTGACGGGCATCATTAACATCAATCAAGATGTCCTCCAAATTTTGTACCCCATCAAGATAGGCAGCACTCTTTAAGAAAAACACAGAAAAGATACTTTTTAGCACACAAATGTTTCTTCAAATTTTTAATTTTACAAAAATATATTCCCTGCTTGATGGAATACCTTTTGCTCAAAACCAGTAATAATTTGACCCACTTCTTGGTCCCACATGGAATTAATGATTTCATTCATGACTGATGCAGCGCTTGGGGAATTCGCCATATTTACTTGGCTCAATTTAAATTGAAGGAATCTGTTTGGATTTAGCAATCAATGTTACAGTTTTGGAAGTTTTTCAAAATCTGATACGAATATACACATAAGCCCACAAGCAATGTGAAAATTTAACTTGTTACGCGAACGCAATCATTAACAATTTATTAACCAAAATATCTTGATTTAAAGCCAGTTTTACTTCCTTTTTTTCACAAGTCTTCTGTTAACAACGCTGACTTTTTTTGCAGTGATGTGCAGTGTAAATATGAGAATATAAACTGAAGCCTACGTGTTTATTGCATTTTGCATTCTTGGAAATGTAGCAGAGCTTGAGAAATGCATAAAAAGTGGTGATACAATCAATCATTGTTCTTTTTATTACCCATTCTGCATTAAATGCAAAAACCAACGCGATATTTTCTTCTTTCTTTCGCGATATTTCAAGGTTATGTTTGAGTAGGGAGGCTGGGCATTTTCATGAATTCTTATGCAACAAACTCAACATTCGGTAAAAGCTACGCTAAGTTGAGTTAGGTATGAAAAATGACAAATATTGCAGGCATTGAATGTGGGCTAGGTTGGAGCATTTCATTTCAGCAGTGGGGAAGGTAGGTATATTATGGATACAAAAAGCATGACAGTCTGCTCAATTGAAAGAGCATGTGGAAAAATACTAGACCTATGTTCTTGTTTGTTATGTTATTGTTATTAATGTTATTTTTTATGTTCATAGTTTAGCATCACGATCACATTCGGATGTTCTCGCTACTTATTGCTCGTAATGTTTTATATGCTGCTTTTTACATAGTCTCGCCACTCTATGAACATTGACCTTGTTCATCGTACAGCACACTATTGGAATGAACTTATGCTCGTCACCATGCTCAAAGTTGCAATTATTTCGTTATTTTCCAATGGAATGCGCATACAGTGTGAAATATCGCTGTCTTATTTTTCTGCCTGTTGTTTAATCGCATCAACGAAGCTTTGCTCGCCAGGTAAAGAAACTATGAAAAAATAAATAAATTATGAAAGTATAAAAAATTCCTGCAACCCCGTAGGCAAAATGAAGCTGTTTTAAATCCTGATTGAATTCAATGGGAATTTTATTTCCAATATTGGCCTTCATGAATTAATACATTTTATTATATGATATCCATTTTAGTAGTGAAATACTCATGCGGGAATATGTGACAAAATAATGAAAACCAAAGAGGAATACGATCCTGTAAAATTTTATCCTTCTCAAATAAGAGAAAATATGTACATAGTGTAATAGCTCTGCAGACAAAATACAAAAACATGATTTGCTTGTACTGCAAATATTGAATGCATGGTCTTTACTCAAAATCGGCACTCTAACCGAGCTTCCATACAAACTTGTATGAAGAATGCACGTCTACGAACCCAACCAAGCTTAAGAACGCTATAAGCGCTACCTATCTTTTTTGCAAGCACATCCAAGGTTTATTTCCCTGAGAATAACGTCCGTCCATGAATTCCGTAAATAAAGTTTGCAGTATTCAACCCTCAAAGAAGTAGAACACTTTGATCTCGAAACTGTTGAAGATTCCCTTTCCATATCCACCAATGATCTTGTACCACGTCTTCTACCCACGATGACTGCCTCGCTGTGAGAGCTCAAAGCATAGGAAGAGCATGCATCACAACCGAGCTCTCGGACGTGAGCTCTCATTCTTGATTCTGAATTGCAGCTTGCCACTTGGATTTCTTCCTAAGCACTGCTCTCTTTTCTTAGGAAATCTACTTGAATCGGGTTTCAGACTGAATTCAAACCTGGAAATCTTATTTAGTGAAACAAAATTAAAACTGGACTGACTGTGAGTCAATAAATAGTTACAGAAAATGGCGAGAAGAAAAGAAGACGTGAGAAATATTTTGTTCCCAGTAAACGGAAACGAAAAAAGAGAGATTCAAACCAAATAATTATTATTCTGATTGCAAGTGGTTTTAGTGATTGTGCTCCGAGCAGTCATTAAACACATTATTTTTTGGTCCGTTTTTAATCAATGAAATAACGGATAAGAAAGGCGGTTATCGCATATGGTAAGAAGATTTTGTTTTGTTAGCTCATCTTTATAAAATTTCCGACTTATTTTGTCCTGGTCTGGTTTTAGAGTAAACTCATTTTCACGCTATTCATAATCTAATAAATTTACTCTAGAGGATTTTGTATTCTACTTTTGAGTTTGACAATATAACTATATAATGAGTACAATATTAGTATAATACATACGTACATAATAATTTATGCACATACTTGTACCATGTAGTCAGTGCACGTATTTTTTCTGAACCCCAACTTTACTCGAGTATATATTGTATAGCAAAGGAAAGTAATGTTAGGCATGAGTCTTGATATTGAAAACGCAGTGTACTCTGCCGGCATATATAGTAAAAACTAGGGATGTATTGCAGTGTTGGTTGTTAATGTAACGTGTCACTATATTATATTCTTATGAAAATCATGAGCAGTATGTCCAAATGCAATGGTTTTATAAGTTAAACGTAACTTGCCTGTGCTACCCACATATAAACCAATGCAACCAAGGTTTACTATATATGACACAGCTTGTGGATTAAGAAAGTATTGCGTTTGTGCCTGTCTCAACATGACATTTTAATATGGACAAATTGATAGCATGAAAGAATACAGAAGCAGTTTTTGCAATATTCACTCCTCTGCTTCAGATTGACTGGCAGGAGGTAGAACCTTCCAGACACTTCGTTTTTGCAAGCTTTCTTGTCAGTGTCTTTCTCTTAAGTATATGCTTTTGATGCATGCATAATGCATAATCCACCCAAGTCATTTTATTTTAACCTGTATGACTCACCGATGCTGTAAATCTTTTTTGTATTAATATTCGGATTCATGGTTAACTGACATTCTAAGCTTATAGATTGACGTTGTTCATGTTATATTTTCAGATTAAAGAAGCGGTATCTGTAATTAAAAGAGTTAATCTACCGCCAATCATAAATACATCAAGTCAAGTCATCAAACCTTATGATTTCATTTCTAATGCAACGAGAGGACGGAAGTGTAGACACACCTGCTCCTTTGTTAAAGTAAGTTCTTGGTTTTGAACTATAAAACTGCACGTCTTGCATGTTTGTGTGTTGATAAACTTACTTTTGGTGTGAGTCGACCTGCTGCAAATGTGTAATGGTTTTACGCTTTCAGTCACAGTAACATATATATTGAAAGTTATTTGCATTGTGTGTAAACCATGTATAGTAACGAGTTTAGATAAAATATCATGAAATGTTTGGCTTACACTATTGGTTTTTTGAAACAGCCTGCTGGATTTTAATGGGTCTCGTAACCATCTCTTTGTACAACTCGTCATCTTGCTGCTCTGCACATTTTCATAAAACACATGGTAAGAAGAGAATTTATGTACTAATTTTTTCTGCAAATTTATTTCAATGAATATGGCATTGGAAGGCCTTTTTGAACACTAACATAAAGTACGTGTGTAATTACAACCCTGCAGTTTACCTGAGCTATAGGAAAGTAATTTAATTGTGTTGCCACATTGCAGGAGCTGCCTTGTGATGGATGCTCTCTTCATCATCATCATGAAACGTGGCCCAGAGATGGATAAATAAATAAGGAACCGGGCTGGTAATCATTACGAAGGCATCATCCTTAAGAAAGTCTGAAGTTAAGAGTTGCTAACTTTTACTTAGCTTAAATTTAAGTAGCAATTAGGTTAGTTGCAAATAAGTCACCAAATTGTCTGGTGGCGTGTCACTCTTATACAACCAACAAACTGGGTCAATTCAAATACCCATTTCATACACATATCGTAAAAAGTAACGATTCGATTAAAGGAAGTTGGCGATTATCTAGAAAAATAGCAAGTAAAATGTATGTAAACTGTAAGTTGAACTGAACAAATTTCATTTTCCTTTATTCGCACTTTCAAATTTGTGGAAAGTGTTTAATTGCAAAATGGGATCCTGACTTGTTGAACAGTTATAAACTTGTCATAAATCACTTCAAAAAGAGTTGAGTCGCTTTAGAATTTGTTTTAGAATTAGCACAATGAATAAGGGTCAATGGTAAATGTTTTAAACTGGATTAACACATTGTTCTGCCAAGTGGTAATTTTTAGTACTAGAGCGTTTACGCTAAATATTTAATTATCTCTTTTTCATGTAGAATAAGATGAATAATAGTAAGAGTTAGCTCACGTATCAACGTTTACGCTACTAACGCAAGTTTTAACTTGCACACAAGCAAATGTAACCAATTTCTTCTAAATAATAATGGAGGAAGATATAGTTGTAGTAAGAAAAATACAGGGTTGCAACAAATGGTGTAAGTATGCACGGACTGCTGAGGTAAGCTAAGATTCCCCATAGATTCTAGTTGTTTTAGCGTCAAGGCCATCGATTATTCCGTTGACCAGCATATTCATAATTCTCCTAGATATTTTGTATTCGTTTTTGTGTTTTTTAAACAAAACAACGTCACCACGTTAGAAATTATAACTTTTAACCATTCCTTAAAATGATACAAAATTATTGTGCACTAGCTTACTTTTAGAAAGTCCCATTATTTTGCAAACTCTCAGAGATAGCTAATTCAAACTCATTTATGTAGTAATCCATAGATTCCGGAGTTGTAAATCTCATTCCTACAATTATGGCAGAGTATTGCACAATATGAAATAGACACAGAGCTCAAGGTAGTTGCTCAAGTTGTAGGGCAAACTTCTAAAGTCTTCATCATAAGTAGGTATTTCAATTTAAGAAACGGTATGACTTTTTGTTCCACTATTCGGTGGTACTCTGTTTATGTGTATAGACAGTTTCAAGTATATATGTAGCTTGATCAAAAACCGACACAACGCTGACGTACGAACTTTTTACCCGTACTTATCTTGGAATAGACCACAATGAGTACTAATTTTAATTTGATAAACGCTCAAAGATTTGGACTTTTCAATTAGTTATGCGTGAGCCATGTCAAAACAAAAATATTGGGAATTTGGGAATAGTTCGCAGCAAAAAACAAATTCATATGAATTTAGTTGGGCAATCTTAAAAATAATTGCGAGTAATATATTCACAAATGTATTGCTCTCTCGGCTTCTGTTTGTGTCAGTCGGCAAACTGCCTACCATTTTTACTATAATATTACTTATCACCGTCTTAATTAATGTCCGGGTAGTCATCACAATGTAGCTTTTGATTCCCTGACTTTACTTGGGAGTGTAAATGTTAAGACCTGAGCAAAAATCATCTTTGTTGTGGCATTGTATCATTCAACTTTTTGTCTTGGTGTGCTATACGGTGTCATTAAGGTCATTATACTTTATGTGTTAGGAATAATTTTTTTGGCAATAAGAGAAGCTATTATAAGTTTAAAATAGCAAATAATGTGTTTACTTGTTACCTCTAATATATAAGCGGTAGATTAAAATTTTATCTGCTTAAAGATCAATCAAAGAAGAGAAAAACAAATTACGATTAGAAAAAACTAGCCCGATAGCTAACGTAGCATTACAAAAAACACGAAGGAGTTTAATGTACTGACCCTTCGCTGGCGAAAAAACTCAAAGCAGAGCACAAACACATTTAAATGCTCCATGTGACGCTCGACCCAAACAATCCTCAACTTGTCGCAGTTCTAGACGATTCTTGTCGCATCTAGCTATCTCTTTACTCAGTTTAGCGGCTCGTAGTTTAGTGGTAGTAGTAACTTTAGCGTTTAGGTTTACTCAAGCATCTCCTTCTACATATTTCGACGCTTTTCAGTTTGAACAGCTTCCTGGTACCAACAAGTCACTGGAGAAAATAAACATAACGAAGGCCCATCTAACTGGCCAGATATTCCTTCAGGACTGCGAAAGCTCATTTCTGAGCGTTTCGATAGCTTTTGGGCAGGGTTAGTGTACCCAAGGACGGAAAAAATCAAACAAGTGGCGAAATATATATACATATATACAAATTCAAATGATTTGTTTACGGTATATTGAAGTTGTAACTGCATGTAGATAAGTCAAGTATAAAAATGACCGTTCCAATTAGAAAAAACAAAACGGATGAGAAAAGAAGCTGTTCGAAAACACGAAGGAGTTTAATGTAAAAATCCTTCACTGTAGGCAAAATCTAAACATAGCTCAAACACATTTCAACATAGAGTTTATTCGTTGGAAGTCTTTAGATTAGTTATCTTTAGATTTTCAGCATTCAAAATGCAGACTCAGATGTGGTTCGGACATGAATTATGTGGCCCCTGTGGCTTTACAAATACTCGCGTTTTTTATGAAGTGCTGGAAACTGAAGGTTTGTGTTTAAGTTCAGGCTAACAAGCTGATCAGCATAAGCATAGATAAGTCACGTGTAGACAATCAGATTCGTGTATGCGTTGAGCCACCAAGGTGCAAGCTGTTGAGGCAGGGCAGCATTAGCAGACTTCCTGAAGTTACTGGTTAGACTCATGTCTGATAAACGTAATCGCTTCAATTTAGGCATTGTGCCAAGAATTTATATCATAAAGCTTAGGTCAACTGCTTGAATTCGCTGAAGTCGCAAGTGCTGGTATACTTCAGGACGTTTCAGAAACGGTAAATTCGTTTCCGTTCCAAGGTGAAACGTTTCAAGTTTTTAAACTTGAAATCGTTTGTTTCAAGTGATGTTCGCGTTTTCGTTTCAGTGGATTTCGTTTTCGTTTCGGTTTCGGTTTCTGCTTGGAAAGAAACGCAACACATTGAAAACCACGTTTCAGGCAGTAATATCACAACGTGACAACAAAAGTAGCCGATTTTAGGCTACTTGAGATACTTCAAACCAGTGGGCGGAAAAAAGTAGGAGTGCTGGGGGTGCAAGCGCACCCCGGCATGGGGGGCGCAAGAGGGTCTAGGGGGCCCGTTAAGGGGTGTTTTGGGTCGAAAAGCTCTAAATTAATATTGGTAACGAATGCCAGTTGAAAAGAAGAACATTCAATTTTTTAAAATCCTAATTACATTAAAATCTTCGCTAAAACGGGTGTAATTTATTCGTGTTACAATACAGTAAACATAATAAAAGTCTCTGCGTATTAAAAACCCTATTTCTTTAGATTCTGTATTGAAAGTCTATACTATTTCTCAGATCATCGCGAATAAGAAAATCCGTTTTTTGTTGTAATTTCAATTACAGTGTATATTTAGTATATTTTAATCTTTCCCTGAGCGTTGCCTTTAAACAACTGGCAGTAGTAGAAATGTTCTTATTACTACGGGAAATCGTGGAGGTCACGCAGACAACGATTTTAGAAGATTATATGTAGCTTTAAAACTTCTTCATTTTACAGAAAATTTTGCTAGGTTTTCGAATCTGGCCACCGATTAGAAAGATTCAGCGGTACACAGCACACGGTAGCAAAATGCTGCTACCGTACTATTTTCATGCAGTTCACGAGGTTTAATAAAGTTAAGTCAGTCCAGTATGTCCACTGGATCGAGGTTGGCGGGTTGCTAGATACGCTAATTGCGGATTTTTTTACACACCCTTCATATTTTTTGTTTAATGATTAATATTGACTTTATTTTTCTATGAAAGGTTGATAGCAAAATCGTTAACATTATTTGAAAGAGCGTACTCATGATGTGTAGGAAACTTAGCCATCCATCATTTTAAGCCTTAAAAGCATATTTTGTAAAATCAGACCTACTCTCTTGGGTTAAGGGACATGGTTTTCTAACGTAGCACATTTGGTTACCTAGTTGAAAACCGCCAAAAGCTGTTGATTATTTCATTTATATTGGACTGCGTGTGTAATATATCTGTCCAGAAACAGAACTATCCTTATTACACAAACTGAAATTTTACTCACAATCATCTTAGGTCTAAAAATGTCTGTGCTTGCATAATCCTCAATATATCAAGGTTTGACTTGACTTATTTTGAATAAAGTTTTGAGCTCGGTAATACGTTCAGAAGTGTGATAAATTGTAATATTGTTATGAGTAAACAGTTTGTTGTCAGAAATATAAGAAATTAAATTAAGTTAGCTTTTTGTTTCTAAAAATAAGATATGATGTTTATTGATAGTCCTATCGTAAACTTCGTTATTCTGCTTTATATTCATATTGTTTTATTCGGAAAGGGCCTTTATGGTCGCTTGCACCCCGGCCCACATACTCTAGTTCCCGCCACTGCTCAAAGCCAAATAGAAACTCGTCTTTCCCAACTTCCATACTAATTAATACCATTAGTAAACATAAATTAAAAAGCATTATAAAATAACGTTTTGTGTTGTACAGCTTACTTTTATTAAAGAGTCCGAAGTTAGGCTTACTATCTACGTTGCATTATTATTAAAACTTGGGATTTCATAGTGTAAGAAATGACACTTGTACAGCTATGTTTTGTACTAAACTACAACATTTTGTAGTAAAATTCGATCAATTGATTTTCAAATGGCAATTGGCAACTCAAAGTTTAAATTTGCCAGGCTTTGAGCATGACTTCGGTGATAAATGAATCATGAATGGTAAATTATGTCTGAAACGGCTTGAAAACGCGTTTCAGTGATTCGATTTCAGTTTGTTGTTCAAGGGTGAAACGTTTCAATTCCGTTTTGTTCTCAGAGCTGTTTCGTTTCAGAATTTCTTTCTGGAAGCACTTGCTGAAAGCGAAACGTCTTGGAAACGTTCAAAACGTTTCACGTGAAAGTTACCAGATAGCTGAAAGTCCAAAGCTGGGTAAGGCTAGTCTATAGGAGACATGGTGAGCCCAATGTGTAAGTAATCACTTGGATTATTATTGTCGATCTTCTTTGGTAGAGTCGTGGAGTCGTCGCGTAGCTGGAGATTGGTAAACTGTGAAGAGGTAGAGTTGTCCTGTAACCTTCATCATTCATCATCATCATCATTTGTCACAAAAATAATTTTGATATCACGTACATCGAGTTAGCATATGGTAAATTGAACTAAAATCTCCAAAATATTTAATACGATAATGAACAACATCAGTTGAAAAAATATGTGGATAATTTGCATTATTTTTACACCAAATGGCGTATTGTGAAGTTTCCAATATTTCAAAGATCCAACAATGGATTCCTTTCTTGCGTGTCTCAAGCACAAGAAGCAGAAATGGCACATGTAATTTATTTTAAATAGGCACTGTCATGACATGACAGTTTTTGCGTCGACATTGGCGTTGTTTGTTATAAATATGCTTGACGTAGTGGGCGTAACTAAATATTCCGTGGGAGCCTACAGCAACTGTAATTTGAAGGTAAAATAAAATTGCATGAAAAAATATGTAGGATGACAAGGTAAGTTGTCCAAACGACATATTTTGTTTTGCATACACTAGTTTTGATTAATAGTTTAAAACAATAATTGTTTTTCCAATGATTCAACATCTTTTAAGGAAAAAGCATAATTATACAAGTGGGTTATGATAGAATTGGATGTACAATATCTACATAACAACCCAGGTTTGATGTTTTACGATATTACAACGCATTGACCAGCTATTAGACGTCACAGTTGTGAAAACACACGCGAATCACACAAAGATTCATTTTTACTTTGTTATTGCTACAGTAATACAGAAAAGCCTGTATAAATATTTAAATAAACAACAATACAAACCTAGAAATAGTTTGGAAGCTAACTTGCTTTAAATGTGAAAACAAGGTAAAAAACTCCTTTTATTTATAAAAATAGAATCAGTCAAAATCTGCACTGAACAAATTCAATTCAATTACTAGGGTAAATATTGTTGTAGTCGTATTAATTATTTATATTTATCTTCCTCGCTTCTGTATAACAATTGATCATTTGAAAGGGTAAAACGTGTTGGTTGAAAAAAAATTTCATATGTTTATGCTATGTTAATGTGACACGTTGTAGTACAATCTCCGAATACTTAAAAAATAAACGTAATAATGTAGTGAAACGCAATCATTGCAGCTGTGTATTTCTTACTTTAGATCAATGTAGCTCTATTTTATTGAATTACACACCTGTGCGTGATATCATGTAAATTTGAAATAAAATAATAAGCATTTATGTTTTGCAATAAATTTCTAAATTCGCCATTAGCAGTAAGTTTTTCGTTAATGATTGGACTTATTTTTTACACATATCTACACATCTTCAGAGCATTTCCTGTTGTAAAAAATGATTGCGCGATTTTTAAATAGACATTCTCGTAACACTTATTTGCTTTCAGTTCTTTCAGCTTTCAATCTGTCGTCATACAAGTCATTTTACTAATGTCTCATCAAGCATTTTTCATTCATTACTCATCAACCATCTCCGTTTCAAGGCCAAGCTTGCTAGGGTGTGCATTTATTATGAGCAAAGCAAAGACTTTACGTATTTAGAGCGTGAGGATTTATATTTACAGCTAGAGAGTAGGTTGTAGGATGGAGACAAACACGAGGGTATTTTTGAGTTCCGCATCACACTAAATGTATTTTACACAAGTTATATTTTGGTAATTGAAGGGTGAAATGAAGAGAACACAGATTGAGAGGCATCGTAAGAGTTTAACGATGTTACATGTAATAACCTGGTACACTGAATCTGTAACTATTACCCCTCTGATGTAGCCAAAGTGTGACAATTGGACGTTTATTTTTCATGGTTCTTATCAACAGGAACATTTAGCAGAAAGAATATTGTATGCATATATTGTATTGGACGTGCACAAGATACGAGCACGTATTATTTTCCTATGCAATTGAGTTTTTAAAAACTATTCCAGTCATTGCTTGCTTCGAAATTTTGATGTTTTTGCATACAAATTGGATATGATACCTACAACACCTACATTCGTTGTAAGCTGTAATTACTTATGTTGTATCCTCGAGGCTGAAGTACTCTAGCCGTACCAATCAGATCATAATTACTCACGAGCCACCAGAACAGTCAGTTTTCCATTTTATTATTATTATTATTCCATCTTCAAGTAAACGTTTTTTTCTCGGTTGGAGCCTGCATGGTATGATGTTTGATGCACACTAAACTTCTTGCTACAAAAGACATGAAATATGTACAGTACTATTTTGTATGAAGCACATCATTACTCTCCAAGCAATCTATCGTTCAAAGCTTTGTGCAGTCATGAATTCCAACAATACTAGACTCAGAAAATGACTAGTTGACCACATTGATATTGTCCAATCCCAGCTACCATCAAAAACCCAGCCAAAATTAAATTTGGCAATCCTTTTATAAAAATTGGAAAAAACTATTTTGACCTTGAAAATTAATAAACTTACCTGAATTTTATTGAATCGCATTTCAGATGCTTCTCTCGAACCAAGCTGAGATGGACATCCTAATCCTCGGGTTCAATCCAATCAAGCTCAATAAAGGTAATACAATAATGGTAGTATTACGTTATATGTTAATGCTTTTCAAAATCTCTGAACCCGAAAAAATATTATAGTCTTTCTGGAATACTGACAATTTGAACTACTTGTTTTCAGATGAAACGAGGAACTTCTGGCCAGAAAAGGTGAACATGATGCGATGATGATTATTATGAAATGTTGAATAGATAACTGGCAATGGGATCCTGATATAATAAAGGAAAATTTTATTAGTACATAAGTTGATGCCGTTTGTGAAATTGAAAACTTATTATTGTTAAAAATAGTATGTAAAATTAATCGCATACATGTTCTACACCTTCAGGTTCTTTTCGGATTGTGCTAGTCAGATTCCTTTCGTGTTTGGGTTAGAGACTAGTTTATAACCCTTAGATTGTAAATGTAAAGTGTAGTATAAAATATAAAGTAATGGCTATACAACACCACCAATTATTGTTAAGAATAGTTGATTTAGAAATACATCCATGACTACACTTGTGATAAGCCAAACAATTTATGAAGAAAAAAGGTTCTAAACTTATGGTTAGTGTAAATTATAATTTTAATAACATTGAGTATATGAAACTACTAATCAGAAGACTGATTTTGCATTTATACTATTGAGCCTGTATTTTGTCATAAAAAAGAGTAACAAAAGGAACTGTGTAGTTTTTTCCTGAGAAAGGTGTAAGCAAAATGGAATGAAAATCAGTATTATCAACATTTTGTTTTTTGCTCTGTTATTTTGAAACAGAATCTTGTAGATGCACATTTAGTAGTTAGAAAAAACCCTATACGGTAACCTAAGCGTTTTGGGCCGGCAACTTCCGAAAGTGGCATGGAGGGCGTTTGCAACCATTGCGCAGTGATGGAATTTTCACATTTGGTGTAGAAACGCCAGACCTGCATTATGGTACTGGTCCCATCACTGCGCAATGCTGCAAACGGACTCCACGTGGCTTCAAAGTTGGACGTTTCTAAACAACGTTGTTCGACTTTTTTGGGAAAGGGGAACCTTATCATACATGGAAAACGGATAAACCGTTTTGTGCAAAATAACTTTCTGTTTTATCCGGTAAACTGAAACCTTGTTGTTTCATTTATAACCAGTCTGTAGGTCTGAAAAAAGCTCCAGGTGGCTCATAATCAATACAGTTACCAAGTAATAACGATCCTATTCGTATTGGGTTATACTATGATGGTAAATGGATGGCGAGTGGGTTTGCAAGGTTGCGCAGTGATACTTTTTCCATATCATGTAAAAACGTCTGAGCTTCAAACTTGTAATCGGTCCTATCACTGCGCAATGCTGCAAACGGACTCCAGGTGGCTTCAAAGTTGGTCGTCGCTACTATGTAATAATAAGTAACTATGCAATATAATGATGAGTTTGAATATGGGGGTAACCCGGGAATACCCGTTGCTGTTTGAATAGCAACGGTAAATCGAATTGGCTGTTAATCATAACAGATTGATCGTATTTAACTTGATTGTTAACTGGTTGAAACTTTGGTCAATGGTAAACCAAATATTTACATTTATCATCAACTTTTCCTGAAGCACTCATTATCTTTTCCTGGAGCACGTATCATCTTTTCCTGGAGCACGCATCATCTTTTCCTGGATCACTCATCATCTTTTTCTGAACCGCTGGGTTAATTCCCACTTTTCAAGGTTAGAATAACACAAACACATATTTTGAAGGAACACTAATTGATTTTTTACTTAAAACCAAATCGCGTACATGCTTGACTTTGGAATTAACCATTGTGTCTGCCGTTGTCGAATGCAGACGGGATTACCCCTTGCTACTCCGAATCAAAACCTTTTTTGCAATCATAGTCAGCTGTCATTACATTCGATCAGAATTTATAGCATTTGCTACTAGTAAGAGTTTTGATTATGTCATATCTCAATTCAGTAACAATGGCTCTTAGGTCTTGGTATAGGACAAACCATCATTGGTCACAAGATCGAAACCTTCTGTAGGAAATATTTTTTGCTTCTGATTTTCCGACCTACTAGCATTCATTTCATAATCTGTTGGCTGCAGTTCAATTTTAGCCGATAAATAATTTTTTAATATATATATTACACAATGAAATAGCCAATTTTGCATAATTCAAATGAAAAATGAGGATTTTCAATTAAAATGAGCAATATTATTTTTTTAAACAAAGGTGTAGGACTGCATGTATATATATGCGTTTTTATAGGTGTAGCATGTGCATGTAAACCTAACAATGTATTTGCTTAAAACAGATGGTGTATAGAAAATGCTCAGGGTGTGGTTCAGAAATTCGATGTCAAGTAAGATACTGCAAAGCTAAGGCATTTTGGGACATGCTACAACCGTTTATGCAGAGATTTAACGTGACATACAACCAGGGAACTGATGCATTCTGTCAAAGCTGTTACTACGAAGTGCGGGACTTTTTTAGAAATCAAGAAACCACCAATGCCACAGAGTCTACAAACATTCGTTGCAACCATGATCCAGTACTCCTTTCATCCAGCTCTAAGGTGGTGGCCGGCGCCAGCAATAAGTTAGGAGTCGTAACTCGTAGTAAAGCGTTACTCTTCAACACCATTCAGACTGAAACCCCTAAGCGCAGTGAATTTGAAGTCAAGAATCAGGATGATTTTGAGAAAGAAGACTTTTTTTAGGTTCAGGATCGTTTTGAAAATGAAGATGAGTTTGAGAAACAAGATAAGTATGAAAATCCAGATGAGTTTGAGAAAGCAGATGAGTTTGAGAAAGCAGATGAGTTTGAGAAAGCAGACGAGTTTGAGAAAGCAGACGAGTTTGAGAAAACAGATGAGTTTGAAAATCAAGATGAATTTGAGAAGGCAGACGAGTTGGAGAAAGTAGATGAGTTTGAACACGCAGATCAGTTTGAGAATCAAGATGAGTTTCAACCAGAAGAAAGATGTGCTGAGGATGATAGTGACGGAGACATTGATGATGATGTGGATTGGCAAACAGACTTAGGCGAAAGCACAGATGACGAAGATTTGGGTAACTCAAATATCGATTTAGAAGATAGTGATGAGTTTGATATGGAAGATGACGTGGACATGGAAGATGTTTTCAACACGGGCCAGAACAACGCAGGGGAGAATAATCACCAATATCCAAATGCATCGTTTCAAAAGTGCAGCTATTCTGCATTGATTCTCAACAAACTCCATGAAATAGAAGTTGAATTAGCCACCATGGAACTTATTTGCAATCAACCTTCCAAACATTCGCCATCAAACAGTATAATGAGCTCGCTTAATTCCATCAAGTCAAGACTTTGCAAGCTAAATGCGAATTCTTTATTAAATAGCGATTCATTCTCCGCAGACAGTACTTTTCCACAAGCCGAAGCCACATATTCATGCTCTGAAACTTCAGATATAAGTCCTTCACAATGCAATCTGAGTTCCAGAGAAACCCCACTGATCAAACTATCCAACATTCGAACCATACCATCAACAGACCGCTATTGCTTTATATGCAAATGTTTGTTATCCGGCCGCAATCGAATTTCACCAGACACAATTGAGAATACTTGGGCTACGGATCGGATTTTCATTCCATATAGCAACAGATGCTGCAACTTTCATATTGAAAACAACAGATTTACACCCGAAGCAATTGCCATAATCTCAGATATTGCCAAGATTGGTGAAGTCCACCAAAGCAGCCCTCAGCATATGAAGTGGATTGATGGCATAACTAATCTAGTTCCTGAATTAAAACGCTCTGTCTATGACTTCAGTAAACCAGATATCCCAACCGAAGATTATAAAGCCATACTTGGAATCTCAAAAGAAGATTTTGAAAAGTTATTCGTAGTTGTAAAGGACCACATTCGTAGTTCGGGTAACAGAAGTAAAGAGAACGCGCTGGCCATCTTTTTAGCAAAAATGCGTTTGGGAGTCTCGCAAAACGTTCTAGCGAATATGTTTGGCGTATCTTGTCAGTGTAAAGTTAGTCAAACGATCAATCGAATTATGAACGTGTTGAAGAACCGTTTCGTGCCTTTGCATTTAGGCTTTTCACACATTTCAAGAGAAGAAGCAATTAAAAAGCATATGCCGTCTTTTGTCACAAGGCTGTACGAAATACCTCAAGGTTGTCTCATGACAATTGCAGACGGTACATCGGTTCCAATTCAACGATCTAAGGACTACATAGTGCAGCGGAAGACTTTCGATGGTCACAAGAAAAAGAACGTAGTCCGTTTTATGAAGTTTGTGTTTCCCGACGGATATATTCTTGATGCCGATGGGCCCTGGTATTGCGATTATTACAACAACGACGCTAAAATAATGAGTGAATTGCTGGAAAATGAAGACGTAAAAAACTTTTCAAAAATTGGTGACCACATGGGCGTAGACAGGGGGTTTAGAGACGTAATTGACCAACTTGTAAATGTCGGAATTGTTCCACATATGCCAAAACTACTTGGGAAGAAGCAAAGGCAGTTTACAACTGAAGAAGCCAATTGTTCAAGGAAAACCACAATAACCCGATGGGTGGTGGAGGCAGCCAATGGACGCATCAAAAACGTTTGGCGAATGTTTAAAAACGTTGTTGAAAATGGATATTTGGTCAATGGAAAATTGGGAGATTTTTATCGAATTGCATGTGCCATCAGCAACGCCTACTTTCCACCTCTTTTTAAGCAGACAGCAAGGCATGAATACGTAGCAGAACAAATACACGCCCGAGAGAAATTAAACAACGATTTATTGACCAAGGTGAAAGACTTTCAACTTGATACCAGAAGCAAGCGTCGATATGCTGAAATGACCGCAGCAATGGTTCCTGATTTTCCGCGTTTATCTGCTGAAGAACTCTTGGAAATAACTCTGGGCATATACCAAATCGAAAATGCGGAAGACTTTTTGTATCAACATCTTCATGTGGACCCTGAGTTTAAGATTTATCTTCTATTGGACGAACCAGGAATTCTTAAGGCATATATTGAATCGAGATATCGAGGCAGCACCGAGCATCACGTATTCATACAATACGATAATAGCAAACAAGGATCTGGCCGAATTAGCGGGGTATATTGTACTGGCATGAATGGTGCAAGAACCGTTGGAACCTGTTCCCATGTTACAACCATGTTATGGTACCTAGGACACGAAGGTCACCAAGTTAATCACAAAAAACGAAGAAACCTTAAGGAGCATATCAAGGATGTCGCAAAGCAGCAACGAATATCGACAAGAAACACAGGGGAAGACCCAGATGCATGGTATATTAATGACGACTCGCCTGAAATTGGAACACCATAGTTTTGAATGAATTTGGATGCAACCCGGAACGAAAAATTGAAAACCAAGGACTTAATGGAATGATACTAGCTTAAACAACGGTCGTTTGATTAATGAGCCCAAGCAAAGGCAAATTTGACTATGGAGATAAATAGTCGAGTTTCTTTCGAGTGATTGAGCAGAATTATAATAATTAGACAAATAATACGTCCAAAATGTCTAATCACTAAAGTGGAAGAAATCTCGAGATTTAGTAAAACCTTTTTCATTTCACCTACTATCCGTTAGGTGGCGATAGTGTATATTCTTTCCTTGCTCTTTACTTTGTTCGTGCCAGCTGTTTCTCACTCATTGCTTTTGATGATCGTATCTCGTCTTGAATTAAAAGTTTCTCTCATTACAGCGATTTTAAAGTGGTAAAAATGGGTGAATTTTTAACTTGGGATTTAGGAAGGCAGCGGGGAAAAACTACCAAGGTTTGTTATACATAAATATAATTTATTTATCACAATGACACCAATATACCGGAAGTATTATAAAATATTTTTGTTTTAGGCCCTGGAGCTTTACGGCGTGGATGTTAGCTGCCTGTTCAACGATGAGATATTTCAGTGTTTCGTCATCCCATTAAATGCCAACCCTGTTAATCTATTTTGGAGAGCTCGGCGGCGACAGCGAGCATGGGCTTACGATCCCACTTCTGTGCGTTTTTGGACAACCGTGAATGAAGCTAAGAGGTTATTAGATCTGAAAGCAAAAAATAGAACACTTCGTCGGCTGTATGAACGGATTGAGTTCGCGCAATTGACAGAAGTACTTGTTTCGTCACGGAATTCAACGTGTATTGAAAGAGGAGGCGATGATGATTAATGGAGTTCGATGGAATGGAATGGTCAGGAATGGAGTTCGTCCAAGAAACGACAACGAGTTCAGAAAGACTTTGCTCCAAAATATGCAATGTACATTAAGTTCAATGTTTAAAGTTATTAAAAAATGTTTTCAAATATTTCTGTACTCATATTTATGTACGCATACCCTATCGTAGTGCATTGTTATTGAAATACAATATTATAATATTATTAAAACCATGTTGGGAGGTGGCTAATAGTAATCACGACATAAAGAGGTGTTAAGGTAGAGGTGGAGAGACTAATCCAGGTGGTATGAGGAATTTAGCCACCTCCAAAAATGCATTAAGGTCTGATAGTCACTATAGCTATGCTTATATGGTAACTGCCGGCCCAAAATAGATACCTTAGTTTTAATGGGGTTCAATACAATTTAAATTGGAAAACGGCCCAAAAGTAAATGACAACCGTATAGGGTTTTTTATTTCAATGTTTGAAAAATTTTTTTATTAGATTCTGGTGGACAAAATAATCTTGCGACGTTATTGTAAACGATTTGGAAGAAAAATAAAAAGCATTTTGTAGTTTTTTCTGTGTGAGAAAAAAAATCTGTATTATGTAAATGAGAAATTAGGTGGTTAGTGGATACAAAAGGAAAAGAGAAAGTTATGTGGCTTAAATTCAAAACTGAAGAAAGTTGTGCTGCTTAGGTCTTTAGAATGAAATTGAAAGACGGGTGGAGTAAAAAGTAAATACTTTACTTGAATATTGATATTTGTATAAAATTTTTACAACAGACTGTGAACTTGTGAGTTTTTGCTGTTTTTATAATACAGTTATTATTGATGCATTACAGAAAATTATATAATACAATATTTAATTTAATATACAATGAGATAATGTAGAAGATGATTTTTTATCAAAACCGTTGTAAAACTTTAATATTAGTTACTTTCACCAGGTTGGTTGTTAACTTTCTTACAGTATTTTTTAGTTAAGCCACATAAATGTTGCATTAAATCAGTACAATAATTTTCTATTTTCATTACCCCATACATGCTGCCAAATTATTATATTTAGTAATAAGGCATCCAACAAGTGTGCTTTCTTTTTACATAAAAGTTTATGTTTACATGTACGATTTTAATCGCACAAAATTTCTAGAAATATAATAAACCTTTGCGTCCTGTCTGAACAACATTAATTCGCTGCATACATAACTAAAATTTCCATGACTTATTTACTAAGATTGTAAATACACTTCATCTAATAATAATAATAGTATTAAACATACAAATGCTACAGTTTACCAAATGGAACAAAACACGACAGCTAAGTTATTTTGAGATTAATTGATTTACGATATTCCACACATCATCAAATATCTTACGATATTCGGGATAGTAGTACTGCACCAAAACCAAAAACTGCTCGAAGCACTCACTTGCAAGGTTCAACTCAGGTAAACTTGAGGATTTCTGAAAACGCAAACTAAATGTTAAATAGTTTGTTCTCTTGTGAATTACAAACAGGTCAAAATTTGACATACCTTGTAATACAAAAGTCCTTGAATGAACATTTGTCGCAAAGCGGAAATGATTTCTTGAGCATTTTTAAATGGTTTCCCATACTTCATTGGCATCGTCAATCTACAGTGGATGTATTTCAGATGAAAAGGAACTTTCCCTTTACCGATTGTTTTCTGAGGAAAAATATAACTATTAGTGTAAAAAATACAATCATTTCACAAACAAATGAAATTCAATCATTTTAAAACAATTTTTGTGCTTAACTATATATCTGTGCGGGAAAATCCATCGCATCGTTGGCATGCCTGGAATGTTGTAGCAGACCATTAAAAACTTGCAAGCCCAATAATAATGGCTGCTGGGAGCAATCAACTCAATATCATAGGAACTTTCTTCAACAGGATGCGAAGCTGAAATCTCTTCCGTGGATTTGCACAAATAGCACACCCAGCGAGGATTGTCCTTTTGGTCTTCAGGAACAACAGGAGCGTGACACTGCAGATGAAATATTTTCTTACAGGCCTCCCCATTGCACGTAATTGTAGGGTCGCTCGGCTCTAGCCCACAAATGAAACACAAATGCCCATATATTTGGCCTGTGTCTGAAAGGACATTCCCATAATATTCCGTGTTTCTATTAATGTCTTCAAGGCTTTCCAGAGGAGCCTCCTCTAAAATAGCTTAAGATAAGAAAAATTTCATAATTTTGATTCCGTATACGATTGAACGCAATAAATTATAGTATTTCCATTACCTAGGTCATAACTTGGTTTAATCTTCCATCTGCGCTTTTCTGCTTTCCGTTTTGGAGATTGCGTGGAGCTAGAACCAGAATGGTTGGAACTAGTGGACGGAGAAACGACCTCTGAAACGATGGCACGTGAGAATGCGGGTCCACTGGCAATTTTATAATCACAGACCAAACCAGAAGAAGGATGCACTACCGACGAACCAGAGGAAGGTGAAAGAGAAGAGACTGGAGCTGAGGAGACTCGAGGAATTCCATGGGTTGTAGTTTTAGCTACAGTATTCGAACGTTTTTTCGCTACTGGAACCTGCTGAAGTACAATTGGTTGCAAACGAGGTCCTCTCGAAGTTGAGGGAAAACATCCAACTTCAGAAAGGTTTGCAGCTTGGGTAGAAGTGGAATGTGGAGAACCATTCCGTGTTCTGTTTAGATTTAAACTCATTCCACTTGTTACTGTTGATGTTGGAAATGTGGGCTGTATTTGAGGACCACAGAATCGTATACCAGTCGGCCGATCTTATCAAACTCTGTAACAGACGTTTATTTAGTATTTATTTTGCTATAAAACTGTAAATAAAAAATCAAAGCACTTACCTAATGGTGATTTGTTTCCTTCCTCGGCGAAACGAAAATGCTTCTTATTTTCCACAAACTCGTCATAATTTTCATGGATTTCTTTGTTTGCAGCCAAAATTGGTTGATGAACGACTCATATTTCCTGTATTATAGGATAAATTAAATACGCCAATAAATTACTATATTTTACTACACCTGTTTAAGTCAAAAATAAAAGTTAACAACTCACATCATTACGAAAACTGATGCAAAGTCATCCCGATTGCTGGTAATTTCTTGTGCAACCATAGCAAGAGTTTGGATCGCTTCTCGTGAGCAGATGCAGCTTGAAATTTTCCATGTAGCTCAGTCCGTTTTGATTTCAAAGTTTCTTTAACGTTGAGCTTGAACTGCTGCAAATTGTTCCTGAGACCTTGGATTATCCTACCATCGTAAAATAAAACACGTTACATAAGAAAAAACTAGATAAAAGCCACAATGCTTGTATTTTTTACTTACAGTTCCGTCTTTTCTGTCATTAGTTTGATTGCTATGTCACCTTCCAAAGTTACTTCGCTTCCTTTCTTTGCAATTTCCAGTTTTGCACTTTCACACGCGTTCTTTAGAACCCTAAAATTAATACACTGTGGTAGTATCTAATAACAACTATAGAAACATTAATAAAAGTTTCAAGCATTATTATTACCTTGCAGTCTCAACCGTATTTTGCAGCAAATAAGAATCACCAAAAAGATTTCGAATAAGGTTCCCTGGTGTTGGTGACTTTCCAAACAGCTTTCACACAACTTTTTGGGACATTCAATGCAGTAAAATTCAAACTTCTTGGTATGAACCTGGCATTTCGATCGTTCTTCCTTAAGCTTCTCAAGTCCATCCTGCTTGAGCTGGTGAATGTTATCTTCTATAATGTGTGACTGGGTCGATGCTTGATGAGGATGATACTAAAATAATTATAATGTAATATCCGTTATATTCTCTCGTTTCTTATTTATAATGATAGGTGTGAATTGATAATTGGAAGGTACCTGTTTGCAAAATTGACACAAAGGTCGCTGGCAGTCCTTGCAAAAGGCGATAGCCTGGTTTCCCAAAGTGCATACTCTACACTGCACGGTAACTTCGTCCAAATCAGGTTTTCTAATAAAAACTTCAGTTGGGACAATTTTCGTTTCCAAATCCTGCTGTTGTACGGGAAACTTGCAGATTGTGCAGCTTAAAGGCTTTCCAA